>JXCR01031633.1:107155-186524 GCA_002079205.1 Phalaenopsis hybrid cultivar | reverse complement strand
ATATTTGACCCTCATTTACTTGGTTGCCTAATTCCTCGTCTTTTAATGGAATGACCAGGCTCACCACCATCACCCAAGTTTTAATCTTCCTATTAAAGACTTAATCATTCCTTTTAATCTCCCTATCATATTGCTTAAGTATTTCAAGTAGATTGTAAAATTCTGACAGAAGAAGATGAGTCAAACTATGCTTCATATACTTTCCTAAGATTAGTTTATGTTTGATGAGTCTTAGATTAACACAAATCAACTCCTTTGAATTCAGGTAGAATAATGTAAGATTAAAACAAAAGAGATATTATATTAAAATTGCAAACGAGCAATGAAAGTTTTCCAAGTAATTTATCATGAAAAACATTATAGTGTAGCCTAAATGTGACTTGATTTAAAATAACATAATGTTGCAATTTATTTAATCATGCAGAAGAATGAAAGTAAAAAATTAATTGAATATTGCATGCAAAAAATCATGAAAATAATTTTTTTTTTAGTAAACTTAAAAAGCAAAAATGACTTGAAAAACAATTAATTTATAAGCTTTTTATTGATTCATACAAGATATATTCTAAANTCAGGTAGAATAATGTAAGATTAAAACAAAAGAGATATTATATTAAAATTGCAAACGAGCAATGAAAGTTTTGCAAATAATTTATCATGAAAAAATTATAGTGTAGCCTACATGTGACTTTGATTCAAAATAACATAATGTTGCAATTTATTTAATCATGCAGAAGAATGAAAGTAAAAAATTAATTGAATGTTGCATGCAAAAAATCATGAAAATAAATTTTTTTTTAGTAAACTTAAAAAGCAAAAATGACTTGCAAAACAATTAATTTATAAGCTTATTTTTTATTCATACAAGATATATTCTAACGACATGTAAAACTAGTAAAACCTAAATTAATCTTGGGAAAGTATTTAGAGAATGGTTTGGCTTATGTTGATTTGTCTGAATATGACGATTTATAAGAAAAACTCGCGTAATATGTTAGAACATCGAATCATATATTTGTTATCATCAAAATCAAAGTGGTTGTCACAAGACTCGTGAGGATTCATAAGGCTTATGAGGCTCTGCCGATAGACGACTGACAATGGTGTTATGGTGTTGGCGATACAATCCGACTATATAGATCGGACAATTATCTAATGTCAATGGTCTAACAATAATGACTGAGTGATGGTCTCACAACNATCATATATTTGTTATCATCAAAATCAAAGTGGTTGTCACAAGACTCGTGAGGATTCATAAGGCTTATGAGGGTCTGCTGATAGACGACTGACAATGGTGCTCTGGCGTTGGCGATCAGGCAGCGACAATTTGACTATATAGATCGGACAATTATCTAACGTCAATGGTCTAACAATAATGATTGAGTGATGGTCTCACAATATCCGACATTGAAATTCTAAATAATCTCAAAATTGAATGATCTTAATTTATTAAATTTCTTTTTTAGAGATACTCTATTTGATCTTAACCCTTCAAGATTCAAAGATTGTTTGACCCTCCAATTATTATCCCAAAGTTTCTAACCACACATAAAATCTCAAATTTAAACATGTTTAGGCTCTAATCAAATCACTTTTGATGTCATCAGCTTCATTCTAGATGTTCAATTTGATCAGAAAACGCAGTGGGGAAAATCAACNGATTCAAAGATTGTTTGACCCTCCAATTATTATCCCAAAGTTTCTAACCACACATAAAATCTCAAATTTAAAAATGTTTAGGCTCTAATCAAATCACTTTTGATGTCATCAGCTTCATTGTAGATGTTCAATTTGATCAGAAAACGCAGTGGGGAAAATCAACAAACACCTACCGAGCATGGAACTCCATTAGCAGGAACAGACCTTCCTCAGACTGTCAGCCACCGACTCTTCCACAGAGTACTACAAGCACGAAGAAGACAAAATAAAATCACAAATAATTTCATGAAAAGAGAATGAAATCGCAGACAAGCGGAAATTAAACCTTGTTGAGGACCCAGAGGGAGTGGTTATAGGCCCGGCGAAGGAGATCGGGGAGAGTCGAAGGGTCGTCGAGGTTACGGTAGTTGACGAAATTCTCTCTCGCGTACTTTGCGTAGTACGGCCTAGTCTCCGCCGGAAGCCGGCGGACTAGCCGGAGGACCTCCATGTACACCCTTAGTCCCTTCTCCATTGCGGCGGAGAAAGAAAGAGAGCTAGTACAAAAAACGGCGCCGGGTTTTATTATTATTATTTTGATTTGTGAGCTTAAAACATGGAAAAAAATTTGCGTACGCAAGACATAAGCAGCGTTACGTACATAATGAAAGTTATATGGGCNGTCTCCGCCGGAAGCCAGCGGACTAGCCGGAGGACCTCCATGTACGCCCTTAGTCCCTTCTCCATTGCGGCGGAGAAAGAAAGAGAGCTAGTACAAAAAACAGCGCCGGTTTTATTATTATTATTATTATTATTATTATTATTATTATTATTATTATTATTTTGATTTGTGAGCTTAAAACATGGAAAAAAATTTGCGTACACAAGACATAAACAGCGCTGCGTACATAATGAAAGTTATATGGGAGTTACATCGATATTATATTCGCGTTATATCCCCTGTAACCTCCATATAACTTCAATGTAACCTACATATATATGAAAACAAAACGAAAAATTTATTTGTAAGTTCAGGTAGGTTATATAGATGTTACAAGAGATATAAAACGAATATAATGCCGATATAACGTCGATATAAACTTCATTATGTACGCAACGCTATTTACGGCTTACATACGCAAATTTCTTCCTGATACATGAGACTTTTTAGTATTGGAGGAAATGTCGAATCATCAAACTACCATCTCATCCCAATTGTGCCCTATTAATAAACGAAAATGAAATTCGGATTTCCGGCACCTCCCGTTCGTCTTCCCGATAGCCGTTCCGTCTCCGACCTTCGCTTCCGTTACGAGTCTTAAACGAAATTTGGATTTGATAAATCCTATTAACATAAATTTGATCATGCACCCAAACACTCCCTTAATAAAATTTTATTAAAATTAGATGAATTTTTATGAAATTTAATAAGTTTTAATCAGACCTCTATCGACCTGGTTATTGGTGATGGTGAATAGGTTGAGTTTCTAATTTCAATCTAACATGATTAGTAGCTAATAAAATTTATGAAATAAAAATGAATAAAAAAATATATTTTATAAATGTTCTTCTGTGCTGAAAAATAAGAAGAAAATGTAGGAGGGCAAATATTTTTTAAGAGAAAATAAAAAATAAAATTATATAAGTAAAAAACTTATTTTCTTGTAAATAACATAAAAAAAAAAAACATTTTCTATATGCTTCTCTGTCTCAAAAAAAAAACATGCATAACCAATAAAATTATTTATTTAATATATATAATATCAAAATTTAATTATTTGCTCCCATAACACTTATATTATGAAATAATAATAATAATAACACTTTAAAGGGCTGAGCCCAAAATCCTCTAAAAAATAAAAAAAAAAAACAAAAATAAAAATGAAAAGCTAAACCCTAAAGCATTACGGGTCCGTTTGGGGCTTCTTGTGCGTTTCAGGATAAACTGCTTATCCTGAAACGCAGCCCGCGGGCCGGCTGCAGGGGTCGACTAACGGTCTGCGTTTAGTGTAAGAACTCAAACGTAGTTTCGGATAAGCTGACGAAATGTGCGAACCAAACGGTACGACGGCGTTTTAAAAACGCCGCCCGCACATATAAGCTATCCCAAACAGACCCTACATCTTCCACAAGTCGGTAGTCACATCACTGGCAAGATTCCATAAGGTCTTCTACACCAATTCTTTACCATATGGAATTATGGGATTTTAGTTTGGAACAAAAGTATTAATAACATGATAAGTTTAACATTAAGTAAATTTTAGGTGTTAGATATATAAATAAAATAATTTTTTTGTACTATATATGCGGATTCTCCATAAATAAAATGAATATTTTGTAACACTCGAAGCACCAAACAACAACAACAACAAAAACAACAAAGCCTTTATCCCACTAAGTGAGGTCGGCTACATGAATCTTTTTTTTTTCCTTGCATCCTATTGAGTGTCCTATTTTCATTTAATTCTAATAGATTAAGATCATTTTTATACAATATGCCCAAGTCTTTTTAGGTATATTTTTTTCCTCTTTTAACATAAGTTGAATCTCAAATATCTAATCTCCTAATTGGATTATCAAATGGTCGAAGTTTAATATGACCAAACCATCTAAGACAATTCTCTAAACTTGTCCACCGCTGCAGCTACAACAACCCCATCACAAATATATTCAATTCGCATTTTGCCTCTATATGTCAAGCCACTCATCCGCGTAAGCATTCTCATCTCAGCTGTGCTTAACTTTGTTTTATGATTCTTTTCTAAAGGCCAACATTTTGGGTCATAGAGCATTGTAGTTCTCACCACAGTCTTATAAAATTTTCTTTTAAGTATAAGTGGTACTTTCCTATCATACGATAGGCCTGATGCACTCCTCCACTTCAATCAACCAATTTGAATTATACTAATAACATCCTCATCTATGTCACTGTCGCTTTGAACAATATACCTGAGATATCTAAAATGTTCACCCTTTTTAAAATTCATTACATATCAGCAAATTCTCATTTAAATATTTCATTCAATAAGCTGAAAAAAGTTCATATCAACCATATTTATAGGGATTATAATGATAATAAATTTAAAACAAAAAAGGAGAGGATAATTTGAAGAGATTAGTAGGTGGTCATTGATGGATAAATGTGATAACCACATTTCTAATTTATTATTATTATTTTTTTTAACATCCCATACAGGCCTCTAAATTTAAAAATTCAAACATTTTAGACATTAAATTATAAATTATTATTATTATTATTATTATTATTATTTGTTGAGCTCTTCTGATGGCCATTAGATTAGGCAGTTGCTCGCGAATTTGCTTGTGTTGTTGTAATAACTTCTTTGATTTTATTTTCTTGATCCATATGACGTGCTACATTAACTGGCTTGGATTTCTTGTAAGTCAAATTTATGCTCTTAGCTATATTGCTTGATAAGTTGGATCGACATTTAGACATAATATAATTATAAAATATTCATGCTCATTTTTTAATGAGTTACATATATTGAAACATTTTGTGACTTTGAGTGGCCTTGTGCTTTGAAATTTGCCTCATGTGTGGTCACATGTTTTGAAAATCAAGCTCAAAAGCATTATAGTCATTTGAGAACCAAATAGCATTTTGTTAATATACCCTTTATAGTCATTTTGATCCCTTCCTCTTTCTATGGAGGCCATGACATATGTTGATGCTTATTGGGTACCCAAGGTGCATCGTCTTGCATCAAAAAGTATTTTGGAGTGTTGGCATATATATTAAAGCTTTTATTTGTTTATGAATTTATTTCTAGAATGTGTTTTGGAGTATTGAGCTTAAACCATTATTTGTTTATTACTGTAATCAGCCTAAACATAATGTTACAATAATGTTAATAGAAATGTATTTTGGTATAATAGTGACAACCAATTTTGGAAGTGATTCCTAGCGAGGATAAGCTTAATGTAAAAAAAAAACTAGAAATTTAAGATTAATATGATGCTAATAGAGGCTTAAAAGATTCATTTTTCTACCTTGATTGCTATGCTTGACATAAATTATTGATAAATGATTCATTGATATTAAGAGGGATAAAACAGTGATGGATGTTGTATTTGATTTTTTCTACATTTGAGGTGTGCAATCTAAACTTGGTTGCATTCTTTCTTTTATATATGCATTATTGTTGGCACATGCTTTTGTAGGTTTTGACTAATTATTTTCTAAATGCATTATTGTTAACCTAACATTCTTATTGATGCTCTATTTTAGGCGTGTTTTTGTTGAATCACCTTATTGTTTGCATGCTTTACATGAGATATTTAGCACCCATTGATAGGCTCATTTGAAAAATACACTTAATTTTGGTCATACATTTGAAATTATTTTAATGGTTTCTTAAATATCATTGAAATGCATGGGATAGTGCTCTGTCTTTCTATGACAAACCTGCACGGAGTAATGCGATATGTATTTTATCCTTCTACGTAATATGTCCCAATATTATACATATCATATAGTATATGAATGGTTTTTCATGAAGTTTTTTAAGCATTATTACTAAAGCTTTTAAATGTTACTTGTAGTGTTAATGTGGCACTATCCATTAAGTTTAGCATTCGCTTAATGCAGGACGTTGCGGCCATCAACAATGTTGTCACCTACATAAAGTATATATGCGGTGTATCTATGCATTATGGTTGTACTTTTTATAATGGATTTTATTTTATTGCACGTAGGGTCTCTTATGTTGTTCGGGTAAATATATCTTGATGTACTTTGGACCTTTTTTTTGTTATTTCGATTTTAATGGTTATGAGATGTGTCAAATTATGTTTAGTAGGTCTTGACTAACCACACCATGCTTAGATTTAGGATAGTGCGGTGGTGCATGAAATTTTTGCCATTATCTAATTTCTTAACTCTCCTTTCTTCGACTTTTTAACCACTTGTTTGCTTCTCTACCATCATTTAAACATAATACTTTGTGTTTTTGAGTTTTCTTCCTTGAATTGATAGACTTCCTTTTACTAAATTACTTTTTGGAGTGTTCATCTTTCTCCGATCACTTGTTTAAATTCAAATTATACGTTGTATGCGTGCTTCCGATTAATTTAATAGTATTTTAAAAAAACATTTTTTCATTAATAATTTAGTTGATCAAAATAAGTTATAAATACTACTATTATATCAAGTGTTTTGATGCTTATAACTTAAAATTATTAAAATCATTCATGCATAAAAATTGTTTTCTAAAACATAGCTTTCTATTCACTTGTCTCAATAGAACAAAATAAAATTTTTAAAGAAATTTTTATACACCAACCTTCCAAAATTTTAAATATAATGTTATGACCACCTAAACTTAAAATTCACATTTTAACCATAGAAAAATTTATTTCATTTTGAAATACGAGTGTTCAATCAATTATATTTAAAGCTTTAGGTGTTTTTTGGGTGGTTGAAATAAAAAAATTTAAGTAGTTGTGGTGAATCCATTATATTTAAAAGTAGGGCTGTCAAAATGACTCGTTGTTCGCGAACAGCTCGTGTTCGACTAGTTAAGAAGCTCGTGTTCGGTTCGTTAATTTTGTTCGATAAGTTAACGAGCCGAACACAAACTAAGATGTGTTCGGGNGACTATATGATTAGGGTTATTAAAAGGAGTCTTTGTTCATGAACAACTCGTGTTCGGCTCGTTAAGCAAACGAGCCGAACAAGAACAAATTTTTTGAGCTTGGAATCGTGTTCGGCTCGTTTACACCCCTGTTTAAAAGTTTGGATGATTGATATGTAAAAATCCTAATATTTAAAAATTAACTATTTTTTCTTTTTTTTTTCATAAAAATGGATTCTTTTGTTAAATTTGAATTAGCTCGTGTAACTATAAATATAATCGTAATAATGATGAAAGAATAGCTGCCACTCCATGCCCGTATCTTTGGTCCTCGTCAGCTCTCGCCGTCTTTGTTGACCATCGACGGCTTCCTCTTCATCCTTTCTTCCCTCCAAAAACCCTAAACCCTCCTTCCATCTACTCCCCGTCCCGCAGCTCCACCTCCGCCACCTTCTCCTCCTCCAAAATGCTATCTTTAACATTAACGGCCCCCTTTATCTCCACCACCCGATCCCCCTACACTCTTCCTCGCCGTCCTCTCCTCATCCGCGCTCGCACCCAAGAGATCGAAACACCTCAGCCGCCGCCTAAGTCGGATCTCTTACCCAAGCTAAACCGCTACAGCTCCCGCATCACCGAGCCCAAATCCCAGGGCGGATCACAGGCCGTGCTCTATGGCGTTGGGCTCTCCGACAACGATATGAAGAAGCCGCAGGTGGGGATCTCCTCAGTTTGGTACGAGGGAAACACCTGCAACATGCATCTAATGCAGCTTGCTGCGGCGGTCAAGGACGGGGTGAGAGAGGCGGGAATGGTGCCGTTTCGATTCAATACTATTGGTGTAAGTGATGCTATATCAATGGGAACAAGAGGAATGTGCTATAGCTTGCAGTCGAGGGATCTGATTGCGGACAGCATTGAGAGCGTCATGGCGGCGCAGTGGTATGATGCCAATATTTCGATTCCGGGGTGTGATAAAAATGTGAGATTTTTGCATCTTTGATTATGTCTGTCTGTTTATCCTTGAAATTGGGTTGCGGATTTGAATTGTTCAAGTTAAAATGTCTTTGTTGATTGGCGTTGGATGGTAAAAATGCAAGCTTTATGCTTTAGCTGACTGCGTTCATTTTGCTTTCTAGCATTTATTTCATTTGAATAAATGAAATTGATGATAAAACCCAACCTATGTTTTTCATCTAATTTTCAAATTCTTACTCAAATTTCAAAATTCATGATAAAACCCCAACCCGCTCTCATGAATGCATCAGTTCTATAGTTCAAATAATCACCCGACTGTTTGATTTATTAATATCAATATTTCGGGTGTTCTGTGTATAATTATCCCTTTTTTTTAATTTGCACCGCACTATCTTGTTTTGACGTGAATGTTTGAAAGAGTTAAAGAGGTGAGTTTCATTGATTTGATTTTGTGTGTTTGTTTTGCCTGAGTTAATTATGTCGGTTCAAATATTAATGTTAATTGAGCTTTGCTGGCTTTCATGGAAGCATGGCTAATCTGATTTTTTGTTAATCAATTGATATATTGTTATCTTACTTTATATGAGCGTCTATATTTTGCCATACTACTGCCAACTTTATAAGATTAATTTTTTTTTATTTGACATGGACTACTAGTTTAAAAAATTATAACACGGATAATTAATCGATTGTTAATTAATTTAATTAACTCCATTTTGACTAATTGTTATCTAATGCAATGCTTGAACTTGGCTCCGAAGGTGAGATCCTATCACTTGAGGATACTTTGATCAGAAAAGGGGCCACTAGCCCTTAGTGCATGTATAATCCTCAAATCCATTGTGGAGATGAACCAGCTTATTGTTACACTTATAGAGAGCCAATCCTCCTTGGACCAGCTGAAGGTGAGCCAGCCCTCCTTGGACCGGCAGAAGATATCATAACCGGCCCACAAGCATGCCGGTTTTGGCGACAGACAGGAGTGGGGCGAACAGGGAGTGCCGCAGAAGAAGGAAAGGGAGGGGTGCGGTTCATTAGGGCCATAATCGCCTATGCAAGGAGGAGAAATTAAGGGAGTTTGGTGGGAATGTTAGGAAGGAAAGTTTTTGAAAATCTGGGAATGGATTCTATTAAGGGAAGAACCTACGGTTTGTTTTTTTTTTTAATGCATGTTTTGTTATGGTTGCAGTTTTCTTTCATCTTGTGGTATTCCTAGCAACGTCTAGGGTTTGGGAGAGACGATATACATCTCTAATAGTAGATTAACCTTGTTTTTTATTTGTTTTCTTTTGATTTTTGTAAGAGCAGCCCTTATTTATTTTTTTTCCACCTATCTATTGCGATTTCGTTGTGGTTTGTTCGCTGATTTTGGTGTTGAGGCGTATCAGATTGGTATTAGAGCATAAATATTGATGGGATGACAACGAAGAAAGTTGACGTGCTAGAAGGCGATGTATGGCAAATTTAATCAGGAATGGAAGAGTGGTTTGCTAACATGGAGGACAGGTTTTCTTTCATTGAAAGTCGAATGGAGGATGAATTTAAAATCATATGAGAAATGCATGAGATGACGAAAGAACTTATAGAGATGCAGGCCAAGGCCATGACGATCACTCAAGTTGCCAATTCTAATCAAGGGTTGATCAGAGAATCCTTGGCTAGGACAAAAGGGAAGGAGATCGAGCGAGAAGACAACGAAGAAGGCCTTATCTACCTACAAGATCGTCCCCCTAGAACTTCGAGGAGGGGGGGGGGTTGGAGAGTGGAGACTTCTGACGAAGGGGGATGAACCGAAAATTGGAGTGATGGTGCAAGGGGCACAGAAGAGCACAATGGAGGAAGGAGGGATTCATGAGTGGGATATGTCTATGACAGAAGGAGGGAGTTCCACCCTAAACACATTGGGGGAAATACCAGAGGAAGAGGATGTTGGGGAGGAGATGCAAGGGTTAGTAAATTGAAGATGCCAACCTTCGAAGGGGGGATGCATATGGCTGGGTGTATTGGGTGAAAGTATACTTTGCGATCAACAGGTTGACCGAGGAAGAGGCAACAAGATTATGCTTGGAGGAGAAGGCTTTAGCGTGGTTTCAGTGGATGGAGGCAACGTATCCAATACACTCATTAGAGGAGTTTAAGGATTGTTTGTTGGATTGTTTTCTAGCCATTCGGGAAGTAGATTTACATGAGCAATTATATGCTTTGACTTAGGAGGTGATGTTTATGCTAGACCGAGAGAAGTTCGAGCTCTTATCAGGGAGGGTGAGGGGGATTTCTGCAGCAGGATTGGAAGAGAACTTTTTGAAAGGCCTAAAACCCGACATGACCGCTTGGATTTAGAGAAATGATAGAGTTGGCCTAGATGATGGAGGATAAGAAATAAATGAAGAAGACCGACAAAGGCGGCAACACCGGGGGATTCTACGAGAACACCGTGACAGTCACGACACTGAGAACCCAGACGGTATCATTTCAAAAAGAGACACCGAAGGAGAAAAATACAAGGCTCTGATCCAGGTAATTTTAAGCGCCTCAAATATGCATAAGTGTTGGAAAAAGAAGAGCCCAAAGATTGTGTTACTGTTGTGACGAGAAATACGTTCCAAGACACCATTGCAAGGATCATACCCTTTAGGTTCTTTTAGTTTAGGAGGAGCATACAGAGAGTTAGGAATCAAAAGTGGAAGCAACGGAGGAGGAACATCTGCATTTAGATGTGGGATTTACGTTGAATCACACTATGAAGGTGCGGGGATGGATCGGGGAACAACTGATTGTGGTGTTAGTGGATATCGGGGTCACACATCACTTTATCTCAAATCAGGTTGTAGAGAAGCTTGGGTTGAAGCTGATGACTACAGGGAGTTTTGGCGTCATGATGGGACAGAGAAGCTAGAAAAAAGTCGAGGAATTTGCAAGGGGTTGGTTCTAACACTACATAACCTACAACTGTTGGAAAACTTCCTTTAGATTTGGGCAGCACATATGTGATTTTGGGGATGAAGTTGCTGCGAATATTGGAAGAGATGAATGTGGATTGGAAGTCCTTGATGATGGAGTTCCAAGTGGAAGGTAGGAATGTGGTGTTGAGAGGAGATACTAGCTTATGCAAAGTCATGATGTCGCTCAAAACCATGATCAAGTCGATTCGGGGAGCAAAACTGGGTTACTTGGTGGAGTTGGTGAGCATTGAGGAGGTTTGAGATTCAGAGTTGACAGAGTTTCTGAAAGGGATCCAACAACCCCTACAATAGCATAATGATGTTTTTCAGTAGCCAAGCGGGTTACCAACTCAGAGGGAGCACAAGCAGGTTATTAAATAAAGNTATTTGCCCAATATGCCTTATGCTCAAGTTCAACTGGTAAGTGACAAGTTTTTCAAAATATTAGCCTATATGAGTACATTCCTATAGGAGCTCTCTATGCAGTCCTATAAGCCCACAAAGCATAATCAAGTTTGAAAAACTTGTCACTTACCAGTTGAACTTGAGCATAAGGCATATTGGGCAAATAAAGAGTTCAATTAAAGTTTGAAAGTTGCTGATGAGAAAAGATTGTTACAATTAAATGATCTTGAACAANGCCTATATGAGTACATTCCTATAGGAGCTCTCTATGCAGTCCTATAAGCCCACAAAGCATAATCAAGTTTGACTGAACAATTCATTTTTGTTGGATTCACAGATTTTTTCATAATTCAATTAATTTCCAGATTGGATAATTCAGTCAAACCACTTTTCTGAGGATAATAAGCAGTAGCAATCCTATGATTTATATGAAATTTCTTTTATAACATTCTCTATTATGACACTTATAAAATGACTTCCCCCATTAGTAATGATAACTCTCAGCATCCCAAATCTACAAAATATATTTGTTTTCAAAAATTTTGCAACACTTTGAGCATCACATCGAGGCAAAACAACGGCTTATATCCATTTGGCAACATAGTCAATTGCTAACAAAATATATAAATTTCTGAAAGATGGTATAAATGGTCACATGAAATCTAATGCCCAAACATCTATATTTCAACTTCTAGCATATAATTGAGAGGCATCTCATTTCTTCTAGAAATATTGCCTACTTTTTGACATTTATCACAAGTTTTGATATAAGCATAAACATCTCTAAAAATTTTAGGCCAATAAAATCTAGATTGAAAAGTTTTCTATATTATTTTATCAACACAAAAATGTCACCGAAAATCAGAATTATGACATTTTTGGATAATCTCATAAGTTTCTTCTAATGGTAGACTTCCTTGAATAATCAAATCCTTTCCTTGTTTATATAAAAATGGGTCACACCAAAAATAAGTCATAGCTTCAGAAATAAATTTCCTCTTATGTTGGTATGTCATTCTATAGGGTATAATATCACTAACAATAAAATTCACAATATCGGCATACCACGGAACACGCCACTCATTAATAGTGAATAACTTTTTATCTGGAAAATGTTCATTAGTTTTTTTTTTCAAAAAAGAGTGGTTTTTCTAATTCAAGCCTAGACAAATGATCAACAATTTGTTTTTCAATCCTCTTCCAATCTACTATTACAAAATCAAATTCTTGCAAAAGAATAATCCATCTTATAAGTCTAGGTTGAGCATCTTCTTTTTCATTAAATACTTAATAGCTGAATGATCTGTATGCACTACACAATGAGTTCCAATTAAATATGACCTAAATTTATCAAAAACATATAAAATTGATAATAACTCTTTTGCAGTTGTTATATAATTAATTTGAGTTTCATGAAGAGTTTTACTAGCATAATAAATAACTTTAAAAATTTTATCATATCTTTGACCTAAAATAGCTCCAATAGCATAATCACTAACATCACACATTAATTCAAAAGGTTTTTCCAAGTTTGGTGAAACAATAATTGGTGCAATGATTAGTTTTTCTTTTAATAACTAAAACCTTTTAGGCATTTCTCATCAAAATTAAAAATTGTATCTTTCTCCAGTAAATGGCATAAAAGGCTTAGCTATCTTTGAAAAGTCTTTAATATATCGACTTAATAATCTAGCATGTTCTAAAAAGCTCACAATTTCCCTTACATTTGTTGGATAAGGTAAATTAGCGATCACATGAATTTTAGCAGGATCTACTTCCATACCATTTTAAGATATTTGATGTCCTAATACAATTCCTCTTGCTAACATAAATTTGCATTTTTCCCAGTTAAGGACTAAATTTGTTTCTTCACAGAGGTTAAGAGCTTTAAATAAATTTTATAAACATAAACCAAATGAAGTTCCAAAGACCAAAAAGTCATCCATGAATACTTCAATCCCTTTTTCAATTAAATCACAAAAAAAATGCCATCATAAATCCTTGAAATGTAGTAGGGGCATTACATAAACCAAAGGACATTCATATAAAAGCAAAAGTACCATAAGGACTGTTAAATGTTATTTTCTCTTGATCCTCATGAGATATTTAAATTTGGTGATAACCAGCATATCCATCTAGAAAACAAAAGTATTTATGCTTAGCTAGTCTATCCAGCATTTAACNTTGAACAAATAAGGAATGAATCTTATTAAAGTGCCAAAATTTATAAAGAAAAGATGAATATGTGGCATGATCAAAAGTTTCTTACTAGAAATTTTTAGCTAAGGCAATAAGTTTTGTTTTATAATTCAAGGTTAAGATTATTTCCAGGCAAACTTAAGTCTAAGTGGATGGGCCCATTTATTATGATTAAAGTTTACCTTACGGAGCTATGGATATTAAAGATCCTAAGTCTGAGAAAATATTTAAAGACCTTATTTTATAGGAGATCAACATAAATTTAATGATGGAATGATGTTGCGTCAACCAGAGTAAGCACTGGTTACGTCGGGCTGACGACGTAAAACCAAGCACTTTGTGGGAGGCAACCCATAGTTATCAGTGTGTTTTTATTTTGATTGTTGTTTTATCGGTGATTAAGAAAATTTGGGGTAGTATTTTTTAGACCATTATATTTTAGTATTGATTTTAAGACTTTATTTAGTGATCTAGATATGTTAAGATGAGAATTTGGATGTTAAGTTGACTAGTTCAAAAATGTGCACTGGCGCTTAAGCGCGAAATCTAACGCTCAAGTGCGACAGTTTAAAAACATGTGAAAAATTAATATTCTAGAAGGGAAAACCATCTAGAAGTTTGCAAAAATGTGCCAAGGTAGTTTCTAAACGTTTCTTGAGTTATTGGAAGGATTTAGGCCTATAAATAGATTGGTTTAGTGAAGGAATTTCACCCCAGATCATTTCTAGCCTTAAAGTCTAAGAGAGATAGATTTTAAGATGATATCTTCATGGGAGATGGATTTGAAGATGAATGAGGAGACCATGAGGAAGAAATTCATTAGTCAAAGTGCATAAGATGTGTATAACGATTTCTTAGCCATTAATATTGAAGAGATACCGGAGAAGATCAACAAAAATGAAAATACCATGTTTGTACTAGAGACTAAGGTATTGGAGATTCATGTACATCTTGAGCATATTGGATGGTAATTGAAAATACAATTTAGCCACACTACTTATATAGAGGAAGCAGATAAGGAGATGTTTTTTAAGCAAAAGTGGATTGAAGAAGATTGCATCAGAGCACGTCACCACCGTCCATTTTATGAACTTTATATTCTAGTTGCCCGAGGAGAGACTAGTGAAAGTCCTAAATTTGTTAATTCTAATGAAAGATGGAATTAAGTTCTATGTTTGAAGTTATATTTTTGTTTATTTAAAGTCATTGTCTTTAAGTGTTTTAGTGTTTAAGACTTGCTTTTAGTGTTTGTGTTTCTTAGGTGCTTAATTGTGAAAGATTGTTAAGTGTTTCTATTTACTAAAGTTTTCTCTTCCAAGGCTATTTGGAATGAGAACTAAGTGTTTAAATGTATTCTTACTCATTTGTTAATTAATAAAAGTTTATTTTTATGAAATTTTGTGTTGTTTTAGCCTTATATTTAAATAGTTATTAACGAGAATTTTGAGATAAGGGAGAGTTACAAGAAGTTGAAAATAGTCATTTAAGTGCTATGAGACCATTTAGGGGTGGCTTACTTAGACAAATAATGCATTTTACTTTAATTTAAAATTTTTAAAAATCATGCGTTGGCGCCCATGCTCCACATCTCGCGCTTAAGCGCGAGCTAACCTGATAGGCAGGAGCCTAAGCGCCACTTACCCGCGCTTAAGTGACAGTTCACAAAAACTTATTCGTGAATGGTTTAACGTGAATTTTTAAGCAAGAAATTGCCATTTTTAACGCTACTGTCACCTTATTCCTCTCAAATTTGCAATTTTTGAGGGCTAGGGGACATCTAAAATGAAGATTTCATGGTGAAATAAAGTGAAATTTGTTAGATCCAAGTTCTTTGAGGTAAGAGCTTTTCTTCTATGTAAAAATTTTGGATTTTCACCATGTATTTTGAGCAAATTTGGAGAAATTTGAAAATTTACTATTCATGGTGAAAAATGAGGAAAAATCTATGAAAATTGCATGGGATGTTTAGTTTGTGCTTTTGGAAGTTTAGTTTAGTAATTTAAACTTGATTTTTGAAGTTAGTGTTGGAACTTATCTAATTTGCAGAATAACACCTAGAATGAAGAGGAGCAAAAAAAAAAGCCATTTCGATTGAAGTAAATTATTTAGTTCAAAAGTTCATGATCGGTATAGTGATGCATTGCAATCACGCAAACAAATTCATGAGTGATGTTTTAGAAATCTAGGTGGAGGCGTGGAAGATTTAATTGTTCACTAATAGTGGGAACAATTCTGTTGTGACAGTTATATCGATTGCGATGTAGTTCTATGCAAATCTCCCTGAAGCTGAAGAAAATCGTGTCATGGTTCGAAGAGAGTTGATACGTTTTTGCCAGAGGTAATCAACTTATTTTACCATTCACCACCGGATACGTTATGCTTTTATGCAAATTATAGTCCTAGTGAAGCTGAATTAGACGATATTATTTCTTACTTGACTATTATGAGAGGACTTTAGAAGATAACTAATGAAAGGAGAGTTAACTTCCCAACTTTAAAGTTATGTGCACCTTCAAAGGCCTGACACTATTTCATTTATGGTCTTCTGCTTTTGACCAATCATACCAGTGAAGTGACCAGAGAAACATCAACGTTAAACTATTGTATTCAAGAGGGAAAGCTCATCAACATTGAAGCTTTTATCGGTCAGACTATCATCAATTCTGTTACAGTTGTTACAACTGCAGGTCTAGGATTTGCTTCCTTGATCTTTTTTTGTGTGAGCAGGCTGCAGTTAAATATGATAGCTGAAAGGAAGTGTTATTACATCTAAAGCCCATCACTAAGGTGAATGTGAAGGCTTATTCTAAGCATTCAATTTTTTGCTAGAAAGGAGTATTTTACAGAAGTTATGGAATGGAGACGTTTGTTGCTTCTACCTCTACTGCTTCTACATCTAGACCATCTACCTCACATGCTTCTATATCTTGAGGTGAGTCTACTGATACCCAAGATGAGTTATTAAGAAGATGATGGATAATATCAATTTTACAGCTGATAAGGTACAAAATTTAGAGCGTTTTGCCTATCATACCAATAGTTATAATAGGAGAAAGTGTGATTATGAAAAGAATTTCCACTCATCTTTGGAGAGCCTGATTAGAGGATACACAGGAGCACAATTTCCTCCATATCCTCGATGTTCTAATTATGATCCTGCAGGAAAGTGGTATAGTGGTGATTTTGAGGATGAGTAAGATTGAGATATTTTTATGTTTGCTTATGTTGAAGACTAAGTGATGTAGTACTGCTACATTTGTTTTGTGTTGATTTGCACTATGTACTATGTTATGTTTCAGACCTTTTATATTATTATTTTTAGTGGCCTATTTTAACATTCTAGGGTAGTATCTATTGATGTGTGTTTACTGTTGTTTGAGTTAGATTAGGATTGAACTTGATTCTATGCCTTTTGAAAAGTTTAAAAATCTAGCTAACTTAGATTTTAAATTTAAATTTCTGAAACTACTACCCTGTATTTTTCTTTTATCATGTTAGTTTGTTTATTTTTATGTTGAGATCATGAAATAAAGTTGGTGTGTTAGTTTACTTTTATGTATATACCCACTGCTTAGAAGTCTATTGAATCTCTAAATGTTAAATTGAAATGAAAATATAGAAAATATGATCAAAAATTAATTTTACTCCTGTTTTTAGTTTTATACTTGAATCATTAGGGTTTAAAATTTTTTGTTAGTATGTTATTTTAAATTTTCATTCCATCTTATATATATTTGATGCTAAACTGTTTAATCTACTAAAAATTTAAGCTTAGGGGGATAAAAAATATTTTCAAAACTGGAAGTTTATTTGTTCTCAAATGTGCTACAAGTAAATTTGATTTGAAAAGAAAAAATTGATTATGTATATGAAGTTATATTAGGAAAGTAAAATTTGATTTTAGAAATAAGTAATAAATTCTTNGCATTTAACCTAGAAAGGGTAATGGAAAATGATCTTTCCTAGTGGCAAAATTTAATTTTCTATAATCAATGCGTATTCGCCACCCTGTAACTTATCTAGTAGGTATTAACTCATTATGTTCATTTATAGTTACAATTACTCCTCCTTTCTTTGGAATGTAATGAATTGGACTAATGCATGCACTTTCTGAGATAGGGTAGAAAATTCCAGCATCTAAGCACTTTAAAATTTCTTTCTTTACAACTTCTTTCATAGTAGGATTCAATCTCCTTTGCGGATCAGCCTGGGGTTTGTTGTTCTCTTCCATATGAATTTTATGCATACAAATTGAAGGACTGATTCATTTAATATCAACAAATGTCCATCCAAAGGCTTTCTTAAATTTTTTTAGAAGTTTTGTCAACCTTTCTTCTACTTCCAACATTAATTTTGAGAAAATTATAACTAGTAAAGTAGAGGAATCTTGTAAAAAGACATATTTTAAATGATCAGAAAGTAACTTTAACTCTAGTTCTGGAGGGTTTTCAATAGATGGACAAAATGATTTATCTTTGTCTATCATATCTAAAACTTCAAAACTTTCACGAACATAGTTTGAATCTTCCTTAAAAAGTTCTTCATATCGATTTAATTCCTCTTCTTGCTCGTGTTCCAAATCTTTTTCTTCAGATTTTTCTTCATAAGTAATTCTAAAATGACATTCACTTAGATATCTTATAACATTCATCCTATAACATTCATTATCTTTACCTTTTACAGGACATTTCATTGATTTTGAAATGTTAAAAGTAACAGTTTGATTACTGACGCGCATTGATAATTCCCCTTTCTACACATCAACCTGTGGCTAGGAAATGTCTCCCCAAAATGATAGGTATCTCTTTATCTTCCTCCATATCTAGCCTAATGAAATCAACAGGAAAGATAAATTGATCCATTTTCACTAAGACATCTTCTAAAACTCTTTTAGGGTATGTTATCAAACGATCTGCTAATTGTAGAGTTACAGTATTAGGGGCTATTTATTCTAATCCCAATATTTTAAATATTGATAATGGCATAAGGTTAATGCTTGCACCTAAATCACATAAAACATTACCATAAAATCTGACTCCTATCGCACATGGAATTGTAAAGCAACCTGGATCTTTAAGCTTTTCAGAAAGCTTATTCTGAATCATCGCACTGCACTCCTCACTAAGTGAAACAGTCTTATTATCTTCAAACTTCCTTTGCTTGTTAAGAATATCCTTCATGAACTTTACATAGCTCGACATTTGTTCTAAGGCTTCAATAAATGGAATACTAATTGTATGCTTCAAAAATATTTTCAGAAATTTTAAAAATTGTTTTTCCAACTTTTGCTAACGGAGTCTCTGAGGAAATGGAGGTGATGGTTTTTCCATATAAATTTTTAGTGGAGAAATAGGTATCTCGGAATCTTTTGGAGAGTCCTCTTTTGATTCTTCAATTTCTTCTCTCTCTACTTCAATTTCTTTTTTAACCCGACCTTCCAACTCTCTTCCACTTCTAAGTTGAACTACTTTTACTAGTTCTTTATTATGGTCTTTTGGATTTGATAGTATTACCAGGAAATGTATGTATTACTTAATGAATTTGCTATTTACCCAAGTTAATTCTCAATATTTCTATTAATACCTCCTTGACTTTGTAATTGATTTCTCATTTGGAACAACATTTCTTCTATAGAAAACTTCTTCTATTTAAACTTTGTATTACTACTGATACCTGGAGGATAAGTAGTTCTATAATTATTATTCCCTTGGATGTTCTAATTTTTGAATGGGTTTTCATGGTTGTTCCACTGTTGCTGATTATTACCACCTGAATTGTTATTCCAGTTAAAGTTTGAATGGTTCTTCCAACCTGGGTTATAATAATTTGAATACATGTTATTATGCTTATTATTTATGGCATTCAAAGTTTCAAATGATACTTAAAAATATACCATTTGGTCTATTGAATTCTCATCAAAATTGGTTGAGAAAAAATGATTCCAAATTGGTCTAACTTCCTTGAAATTGCAGCAACTTGATTTGTTAACATGTGAAATGCATAAGTTTCATGAATATTGGCCACTTTCTTAAGATTTACCCTCTCAGAAGGTCATTAAAAATTATAGGTAGACATTTCTTCAATTAAAACATAAGCATCATGAAATGGTTTTGACATCAATGAACCACCAATAGCGGCATCGATAATTGATCTAAGAGATCCAACTAATCCATTATTAACAGTTTGAGTTATAAACCAATCTGGTATAGCATGGTGTGGACACTTTCATAAGAGTTTTTTAAATCTTTCCCATGCTTCATAAATAGATTCCCCTTCAAACTGATAAAAGATATTATATCATTTCTAAGTTTGTAGTTTTTTATCGTGGAAAATATTTAGCAAAGAATTTTTGTGCTAAATCACCCCAAGTTATGATAGATCAAGGTGCTAACGAATTTAACCACATCTTAGCTTTATCCCTTAGTGAGAAAGGAAATAACCTAATTCTTATGACATCGTCTGATACACCATCGTATTTAAATTTAGCGCACAATTCTAAAAAATTGGGAAGATGTAAATTTGGATCTTCAGTATATGATCCACCAAACTGATTATTTGATACCATTTGGATAATAACAAGTTTAAACTCAAATGATATAGCCACCACAGTAGGTTTTTGAATACTAAAACGTAGTTTATCTACAGTAGGGTTGACATAATCTCTTAATGGTCTAAACTCTTTATGAATTTCAGCATTTTGATTATTTTGGTCTGTCATTTCTATAATGTTTCTTGATTTTTCAAAATTTATAACTTTTTTAGTTTTTCTGATTTTTCTAATAGTTCTTTCTAATTCGTAATCATAGAGCACTAGTCCTTCAAAATTAGAACTATGCATACACTAACATATAATAAAATAAAATAAAATAAATAAAACAAGATAAGATAAGATAAGATAATGTAACGTTTAAATAAGACTTTTTAAAAATAGAAATTTGCTTTTAAAATCAATTTCTTCTTGACAGCGATGCCAAAAACTTGATCCCTGGATACTGTTAATATGCACAGTACAACAATAATTCAGATTATATTTCACTTATATTTCCTTACTTTTCAACAAAACCAAAAACTTGATCCTGAAGAAAAATAAAAATTTAACTTTTAATTTATATCTATTGGGATACTTCGCAAGTATACATATCGTTATCAAGTAAAAGAGGACTTTTTTATTAAGACCTGAATATTGAACCCATAGGAAGAATACACAATATGCACTATTGAACAACAAACTTTCTATTTTTAATAAAAAGATGATTATCTAAACTAAAGATGATTTTTGCAGTAATGAAATTTTAAATATTTTTGATATTTTCAAATATTTGACTGAACAATAACAATTTAAAAATATAACTAGAGTTTTTGTAGAAGAAAAGCACTAAACATGAAAATATCTTTCTTCTTGTTATGAAACAGTAATAAGTATAGGAATTCTGTTGTGGAAGTATGCAAATTGTGTTGTGTCCAATAGGAGTAATAATATTCTTGACCCTTACTACTATTTAAAGTTTGAATAGTTCTGAAGACTGGCTAGGACTGAAAGATATTAGCTCTCACTCTAGAATTCCCTCGATTCCTTCAACCTAGGGGCTAATATCTCATATTAGAACCTAAAACAATAAACTAAGCTGGGGGCTTTAACCTGTCACTTTAACGTCCTCTAATTCTACACCCTTCAATTAATATTTCCCTATTTATTTTCACTCAATCATATGAACTATATTCTCATTCATACAACCTCATGTGATTCTTTCTAATTGTTGTCTGAGATAATACCAGCTTGATTCTTACATGTTCTCGCAACAAATTTTAACATCTGGATTGGCCAAATTAAGAAATAAATGAAGTGCATTGATTTAAATCATCATTTTAAGAAGAAAGATAAAGAAAACTACTCAGAATCCATAGAGAAAACAAAACCACACATTGGTTTAAAAGAAGAAATAATTGTTAAACCAACAACAAGTCTCAATTAAAATCAAAAGTAGTCTCAAAGCAAAATGATAAAAACTTATCTCAAGTTCTCCACCAAACTTTTGAAGTTCCTTTGATTCTCTTCTTTTTATAATCACTAAAAATTAAATAACAAAAAAGATAAAATAAAAGTAAAAGTTGTGCCTGAAAATCTCTCTGAACTAACTCCCCAATTGAAAACTTTCAAAACTTTCCAATACTTTCAGGACTCTTTTCTAAGTCATCTCTTCTTTCTTTTATAATTTTCCAAAAGGTGCCTTGGTTTCTCTTCAAAATATTTCTAGATTTGATGTATTTTCACAAGAGATGCATCCTTTCAAGATAATTTTCATCCATGGTGGTTATAACCACCTATTAGCCAATGGGTGAGTCAAAAACCTCTTCAAAAATTGAAGAAAGCAATTTTACTAGTCCAGTAACTGTCACTGGCGCGTAAGCGTAGAGCCTCTAGCGCTTAGGTGCGGCCTTCTCTATTTAATCAGCACTTAAGCATTCGATCTAGCGCTTAGGCACCAAAACTCTTTTGCACATTTTTCACCTTTTTGCTCCAAATTTGATCTTTTTTCACACCTTCAAGCATTTTTCACCCTTTTTACCTGTATCTGCAAGAGAAACACAAAAATACCTTCCATTAAAGCACAATATATTAAAAATAAATATAATAATGTTTCTAAAAACACTATATATATTAGGTGTATCAAACTTTAAGGATAAATCTATGTCCCTTAGAGGATGAAGGGTCTATCAGACCTATTATGTCTATTCCCCAACACTCAAATGGCCACGAGGCAACTGTTGGTTGTTGTACATTTGGAGGTTGGTGTAAGACCACCCCATGCACTTGACAAAGGTGACACTTTCTGGATTTATCCATACAATCAAACATCATTCCTGACCAATAATATTCAAGCCTTTTGATCTTCAATTTTATCTTTGACCCTGACTGGTGATCACCACACAATCCGACATTTACTTCTTTGACAATATTTTGTGCTTATGCTTTTCCCAGACATCGCAACCATATTTGATCGAAAGATCTTCTATAGAGGACATCACCCACTAAAGCATATGACATAGCTTTCTTATGATGTGATATGCCTCAGACTTGTCCTCTAGTAATTTTTCAGTCTACAAATATTCTATTAATGGCTTATGCCAATCTTCATTCATCAATGACTGCAACCATCATTCCTTCCTCTTTTTCGAGCTTGTGTAGACTGTAGAGGTCGATTTAAGACAAAACCTGTCTTCCTTGTACTGTGGTATCAATGGAATCCTTTGGTAGACATGCAAACTCCTTAGCTAGTTTTTCTAGAGCGTTGACATAAGCATAATCATCCCGAGGAATTCGGTAGAGGGTCACATTAGGAATCTGCTCCAACAGCTTCATTGCGTATTGATGATATTCCATTATTCTTGTCTTCAAAATCTTATATTGTCCGACGACTTGTTGGATGACAAGTTGAGAGTCACCATAAATAGTAATATCTGTTATATCCATCGAGATTGCCTACTCCAACCTAGTGATTAACGTTTCATATTTTGTTTCATTGTTTGTGCTAGATCTGCCAGGTGGCAGGAGAATCTTAACATACCCTTATCTGGCGTGATGAAGTTCAGACCAATTCCTACTTTCCCCGATATAACTGTTTCTAATCCTTTGTCTTTTCAGGCTGGCGAAGCTCCATCAAAGTACATCTCTAAGTGTCGCACATTAAAGAATTCTATTTGTAATACATTTTCATCTAGTAATCCTTCATTAAGAGGGGACCTAGCTGGAAGTGGGTCTGTGGCGAGAAAACGTGCTAAAATTTGTCCCTTGATAACGCTAAATGGAATAAATAATATATCAAATTGCAATAAAATCATTGACCATCTTGCAAAACATCCAGAAAGTGTTGGCCATGTCATTAAATATTGAAAGGGATTAACTTTTGAAATAAGTGTAATTTTATGAGAAAGCATATAATATCTAAGCTTTTGAGCAGCAAAAATTAAAGCTAGACAATGCTTCTCATTGAGCGGACACTTTACTTCAGTCACTATTAGACGTTGACTCTAGTATAGTATGTTTTCCTTACCCTCATCATTAACTTGAGCTAATTGGACTCCAAGAGAATTGTCTAAGGCTGCAATTTAGAGTATCAACGGTTTTCTTGGGATAGGGGCTGCCAAAATAGGAGGTGTCATTAAATATTACTTAACATCCTTGAAATCCCATTGGCATTTATCATCTAAAACAAATTTGGCATCCTTTTTAATTAATGTTGAGAAGGGCTGACACTTTTCTGAGAGATTAGAAGTAAAGCATCTCAGATATGCCAACTTTCCTTGGAAGGAACGTAGTTGTTTCAAGGATTTAATAGGAGACATTCCTAAGATAGTTTTTATCTTATCCGGGTCGATCTCAAATCCCCGATGATGGTCAACGAATCCTTGAAATTTTTTGAAGTTAACGTCGAAGGCACACTTTAAATTATTCATCTTAAGATTATATTATTGTAATCATTCGAACATGATCCTCAAATTGTACAAATGGTCTATTTTCTGTTCACTCTTGATGAACAAATCATCCACTTGGCGGTGAATGAGGTTATAAAATATTTTTGTCATTGCTCACTGATATGTTGCTCCAGTGTTCTTCAACCAGAATGCATTATTGTGTAGTGATCCCGATTTTTTATATGTAAGGATTTATGAAGTTAACACTATTACAACGCCAAAAACATGATCCATGTATGAAAGGTAAGTCGTGTAAAATATATATAATTATAGGTAATTAATAATGAGATTCTACGCAAGTATACGTATCATTATCAAATAATAAAGGACTTTCTATTTAAGCCTCAAATATCGATCGGGGATTTGATAAGTTGGTAATGATAAATTTTACTAGTAAATTTACAGAAAATCAAACGAAATCATTGTCACTAATTTTGAACATTGAGATAGCATCCTTCTCAACTATTATTATCAAAACAAGTTGGAAATCATTATCAAAACAAAAGTACTTAACTATTATCGAAACAAAAATACAAAGTTTAAAAAGTAATACTAATCTACTAACTATGTTTATGTAATGAAGATTTCTTATATGAAATAGCATCCTTCTCATTACAATGAGGTTCTGGTGAAATGAGATAATACAAATGTTTATAATATGTATTGTGTCAAATAAAAGTAATTATAATTCTCTACCCTGATACAGTGCATAGAAAATTATTTGTTAATGCTAGGTTTAGTCCCTAAATTTGTGGCTAGGGTAGGACGATATCGACTCCCACTCCAAAGCTCCCACTTCCCTTCAACTGAAGGTTAACACTTGCTTTGGTTTTTTGACACTAAGACCGAATTGGGGATATTAGTCTGTCACTTTAAAGATTCTGCAATTCTACAACCAACAAAGAATATTTCTCTATTTATTTGCACTTATATCCATGAACAAATTTTTCCTCCATGAAATCAAATGTGATCCTCACTCTGTTGTAGAACTCATACTCTATTTCTTGGATCATATGTTTCACAACATATTTTAACAATTCAATTGGTCAGATCAAAATGTAAATTAATGTCAGAGTTGAAAAATCATCATAATTTATTTTATATGTTAATATTGACAAATCATAATATCTCTTCATTTCACCATATCTCAGAGTAGGGAGAAAGATAGAGTGAACTACTCAGATTTCATGAGAAAGACACAACAAAACACAAATTTCATATAAAAATACAAGTACATACAACACTTATAAATAAACAAAACTTATCTGATACTCTTTCTCAAAGCAAATCCCTTGTAGTCTTTCCTTAGAAATGTAGGAAGAAGATATCTTTCACTTTTCTCCTTCTCCAACACTCTTATAGAATGTTTCACACTAAATCTCACCACACAAACTCTAAACTATAAAAGAGAAATTATTAATGGACTCCAATATGGTGGTGGAATGAAGATGGACTATGGAGAATAGCGAAAATGGAGCCTAGTGGAACGTCCTTGAAGCAATAAAGAGTCAATTTCCTGATGAAGTTCAGGCCCAAATAGAACCCAAGGCCAGTTCTCCAAGATGTGCCTCCAAAAACTCTTCAAAAATCGTCCAAATACATCAAACCTTCTAGAAAAGGGGGCTGAACCGCCTTTGGCGCTGTCAACGCTAGTTTTAGCGTTGTCGGCGCTAAGTAAAAGTTTCAGTTGTCCTGTTGTTTTGCGCTATCGACAATGCTCTTGGTGCGGTCGGTGCTGAGTACTACTTTAGAAACATTATTTTGATTCCAAATTCCATTCTTTTTGCTTCTTTTTTAGTTCAAGTCTTAAAAATCAACAACCAGCAAAAAAACATTAAAAGACCTATTAAGGTGCAATATCATCAAAAAAAGTAGAAAATATGGGTCTAAAAATGCATATATTTTCAGTGTATCAAAATCCCCCAAACTTACATGTTATTTGTCCTCAAGTAACTCCTTTACTACATAAAAATATGACTTATGGTAAAGAATTTAACTTCTAGACTTCCATATTTAAGTTCTCTAAACATAATAGCATAACTTAACAAAAATTCAAAACAACTCCAATTAATACTAAAGGAGTTAGGATTTTCAATAATTAAGTCTAAGATTTCTGATCCTCTATATCTTTCAATAAAAATTGCAATTTGTCATATTAAAGTCACTTAGAAAATTCATATGAAAAAGAACTTCATAAAACTTTTTAATTATTAAGCTTATACTCAAATAAAAAGTTCAAAAAAAGTGTCCAAGTCATTTTCCTTAAGTTTGATTCAAGTGAAGCCAATTTTTAATTAGGCATCTCCTCAAGCTTCTCCCCACATCTTTTTCTTTTTTTTAACTTTTTAGGATCATTTTTAATCCCCATTTTCTTTTCTTTCTTCTTCTCCTTTTTTTTATGTATATGAGGATTACTATATCTGGATAGTCTTTAATGATTTTGAACTTCACTATCCTCTTCTTAAAGTTAAAAAACTTTTACATTTTTTTACTTAACAAATTTATATTAAATTAAAAATTACATAAACTTTAATTCTTTTCTTTTTACACGAATTATTTAAGATTTTTAAAACTTCAAAAATACAAATTCCTTTACTTAAAATAGAAAAACGAGTCTTATTCTCTTTTTACCAAATATCTTAGTCTCTAGAATTAACCTTTATTATTGAATTTTTTTTACTTAAATTTATTGGATACTTAGAAACATAAATATAGTTGTCCAAAGTTAACCCCTAATACCAAGGGTCATGTTAAACTTATAATTTTTGAAAATATAGTTAAGTGAGGACAAATAAAAGTAAGTTCTCTCTTTTTTTAAAAAAAATAAATTTTCTCCCTCCCAAACTAATTTTTTTTAAAAGATTTACATGAAGAACTTTAAAAATAAAAGGCTGAAAGAAAGCATTAAATACATAAAGAAAATTCATACATGTTGATGATTCTGATTTTTGCAAATAAATTTTGAAATAGTGCAGGTGTTAATATGAAAAACTACAATGCTTAAAACATTAAATTACATATATTATATATTAAATTTTCTGAGAAAGAGTTAATTACAATACATACAACAAAGTGTTGAAACTAACAACAGAACTGAACTAAATCCTAAAAATGAGAACGGTTTTACACATTACAATTTCACATTACAACATAACAACAAAGTCTCAACAATATCACAAAACAAACAACGCAATCACAAAGTACAACAGAAACAAACAAACAAACAAACAAAAAGATCTCCAGTTATCATCTTCTTCATCATTAACATCTAACTTCGGGTGAAGTTATGGAGTATAAACAGAGTGAATGGGGAATTGAACTGCATGATCACCTCTAAGGTATTTACTAAAGCATCATCATAAGTAGCATCATATTCAAACTTCTGGACAATCAGCATTTCTGACCTCCATGTTCTGCATCCTATGATCCATCCTCAAAATATCTCCCAGCTAAACCATCATTTGGTCCAACAACTCCCTGTTACTGGGGTCACATGAAGTAGGCTCACTAAAAATAGGGGTTCTAAAAGTAGAAGGAATATCCCTGACCTTACTTCCAGATCTCCAATCAACATGGGACTCATAAGTCTTAATGTTTGCAGGCCCAATCGGTCTCTGAGGCTCAAGCATCTTCTCAAAAAGTCTGAAATCAACTCCTGCAGCTCACAAAGTGTATAAATGAGAGCAGCGTGTACCAATCCACTAGTGGTCTCTCCCGGAGCAATAGATTGAGTGTTCATATAAATGATAGAGACTATATTTATATCCATCACTTGCTGAACACAGTAATTCAGGATGGATTTATCCTTCATCACTGCACTATGATGGTTTGTTGGAATCATATTCCCATAAATAAAATAATGTCAGGTTTTAAATACTACATTTAACATAGAAAGAGGAAATTTTACTTTAACTCCAGTCTTTACTTTCTAAGCCCCTTTCTCACCAGTCAGAAAAGAAATAACCTCAAATAAGGCATCATTTGATACTGACATCTATAAACATCTTCTAACTGATAAAACTCATTTATTTTTCTTGGAGTAAACTCCACCTTTTTTCTTGGAACAAAAACAAAATCATCAGAAGCCTTCAGAAAGTTGGCATAAAATTCCATAACTATCCCAGCTATCACATCTACAGTAAAATTGTAGAATTTTTCCCACTGTCAAGTGATAATTAATCTTCCAACTTCTCCTCCCAGCTTTTTGAAACCTCGATCTTGAATCACTTCCTTATTTTCACGAAAATTATGAAATCGAGCACTAGCTTTAAAGCTAACAAACTTTTGCTCCATATTCTATTTTTCTTTTGCTCAATCTAGGTGCCATAAGAAATCTAGAAAAAATGGATAAAAATCCAAATAAATTCTAAAATTCCAAAAATCAAAATGTAAAGCACTTTAAACTTAAATCCACTAAGTAAAAGTTTTCACCAAAGCATTTTCTCAAAATCTCTCAAGAAAAATAAAACTTTCGAATAAAGGCAATGTGAGAAAAATCTTTGGTGAAAATAAAAGATTTCTACATTAAAGTATAGCTCTTACCTAGAAAAAATGAAATCTGAAGTGCCTTTGCCTCTAAAGCGCCTCAAATCCGCCCAAAATCAAGACTTATGTGTCAAAACCGAAGGTTGAAAGTGACTTTAGGGGGGAAAATGGAGGTTTTGCAGTGAAAATTGTGAATTAAAGGGTTATTACAACTCTCGATTCAAAGGTGCAGTAAGTGCCCATGCCAGCGCTGTCGGCGCTGAAAACCCGAAATTCAATATTTTGATTTTTTTTCAAATTTAAAATTTCCTTTTAATTTAGTCCAAAGTTTTTTAGTATTTTTAAACACAAATTTTTATTTAACAATTCTTCAAGAATAAACATTCACAAACAATCATTTTCATAAACAATAATAAACAATTTTTTATATATGCAAATACATTTTTTTACAAACACATTTCACAAATCACACATTCACACCTATTAAGCAAACTAATTATAAATTAGTGTTGAAATCAAGCCATAATACTAAATGCTGACACCAAACTATACACATAATCAACGTGTAGAATTTTAAAGCAAAAACAAACCAAAAGAAATCAAATTAAATCCACACAATTATATCAAATACATAAATATTTTTAAGCAAGTAGAGAATCCAAAGTCTTCAATTTTGTTGCTTCATCTTCAGTGCTTTCACATCCTTTAATATCTCTCATGGATTGGTAATCAACATATAGGTTGTAGAAGGATTGGTACTGGAATTATACTGTTGAATTTTCTTCGATCAACCCATTTTCTTTAACCATCCAAATTAATCCTTCTTCAAAAGTTCCAGTATGATCAAAATTTTCTTTCATTCTCCAATCAAGGTGATCAAAAAGGTACTTAAGTTCTCCCACTGCATTCATAATACTCTTCCCTTTCAATTTTCTTCAATTTCTTCTCTAAAGCAAGCAAACTTCCTATTGTTTGTGGTATTAATGGAGTTGAAGCATGTTAAGAATGATCCATAATAGCATTTAGTGCTTCATTTCCATTACAAACATAATGATCATCAATAGGGATCATGGGCTCCCATGGTAGTAAAGCTCTTTCCCAACTTTCATATGGCACTTGGGATTGACTGCTAATTAGAAAAATTGTAGAGTGACACCCAATTCCATAAATTGGTCCATTCATAATGATACCCATAAAAGATTTAAATATGATTGATCCTATATCAATAGGTTTTTCCGTTTGAATACTCCAGTTTAAAATAGCACTTTCCTTGGTGACTCTAGTAATCTTCATAGTAAAGAGTAATTTTGCAAAAATAAAGAAATGACACTGCTTCATAATTGGATTAAGTGATGAAGTAGGAAAACTAATATATCCTTCATCTCATACTTCCTACATATCACTTTCATCAGTCGGAAAATTATAAACATCTTGCATCAAATCTCACGTAGGAATGAAATTTGTATAATGACAGATTGGAACATTTTCTATCTTATGCAATTCATTAATTCTCGCAGGAGTAAATGTTACAGCCTCACCTCTTACAAAGATAACTCATTGGGTGATTCCATGTAGATTTACATAGAAATCTTTCACTACAAGCACAACAACCGTAGTGTGACAATAACTTTATATATGCTTAAAATATAAGGGTTTAATACTGCTGCTAAAAGATTTAATTCCTCAGCAACTACACCAAAAACTTAATAATTGTTATAGATTAGATAAGGGTGTATGTATAAAGTTCAGCAACTGCACCAAAAACTTAATAGCAGTTATAGAGTCGATAAAGATGTATGTATAAAAATTTCAATAATTGTAAAGTCACACTTATCAACGCAAGTATATGTATCGCTCAAGTAATATAGGGTTCCAATGGAGTTCTAGATATCGATCCCATAGGGAGTAAAATTAGAACTACGAACTTAGATTTTAGAAAAATAATACTTAAACACAACAATGGAATTCAAATTGCTTATTTGTCACTAATAAGCAATTGAAGTAAATATGTAATTTTAATAACTCTTAAATAACTAACTATACTAATAAGGTTTTTAATGTGATATTTAATATATAAGAAAGTATCCTTCTCCTTGTCCAAAATTTTTAGTGAATGGATAAAATCAATTCAAATTGTATTGTCCAAAGTAGGAGCATACCTATTCTTTACCCTTTGGTCCAAGCATAAAGAACATTGACTAATCCTACGCTTGTTTACTAAATCTGCGGCAAGGCTGGGAGGATGTCGGTTCTCACTTCGGAGCTCCCACGTTCCCCTCACATGAGGGCTAATATCTACACTTCAGCACCCAAATGATAGGAACAAATTGGGGATTTAGTATGTCCCTTTAAAATCTCCAATTCTATGCCCGATAATTTTATTTCCTTTTTTATTTGCACCCAACTTCCAAGGGCTTTAACCCCCCTGAATTATGGATGTAATCTTCACTTTAGTTGTAAAATTAACATATTTTAACAAATCAATTGGCCAGATTGAAAGTAAATTAAAATCGAAGAGAAAAGATCAGCACAATTTCTCTAAATTTTCATGACGCAACCAATTCATATCACCAATTCATAAATCTCAAGATGAGGAGAAAGATAGAGACAACTACTCAGATCTCATGGGGAAAACACAAAACTCAGAATTCATATATAAAAGCAAAGTTATACAAACTACAACAAGTAAATAAAGTTATCTCTAATTTCTCCCTAAGCAAACTCCTTGAAGTTCCTCTGAATCTCTTCCTTTCTTTACAGCATACAGAATTCCTCTTCAAAGCGGCAAGGAGGAAGAAATCTCTCACTTTCCCTCCACTCTTAATATCTCTCAAAGAACTCCTCACAACTTTGAAACTCTAATAAATTCTCTATACACTAATGGAACCTCTCTAACCTCCAAAACATCTGTATTTTTGGCCAAAATCTTCTTTTAAAGTTGTGGATGAGTTTTCCCAAGAGTTGCCTAAGCACCCCTCCAAAATTCGTCCTCATCCAATGCATTGTTGGACATAACCGTCGAGCTCATCGCCGGCGGCCTCGAGGGAGTTGTTGGCGGGACTTCTAAATGAATTAAAACTGGAGTCTCAGGAAAAGTACATCGTCGGTGTCGTTGTGCTCGCCGTTGGCGCCCTAGTTCAAATCTTCACATTTTGGTCCATTTCGCTCCAAATTCTCTCCTTTTTGCATCTTTTTGCTCAAATGACATTAGTTCATCATTCCTGCAACAAAACATAAAAAATACATTTCTTTAAAGTGTAATATCATTTAAAATAATACAAAATAAGCATGAAAATCTCAACATATTTTCCTTTGGTCAAAATCCCCCAAACATAACTATTACTTATCCTCAAGTGATTTTAGTACTTTCTAAAAGTTATGATCTATTGTAGTAAAGTTTTAATTCAGAAATACTATAAATTTGATTTAGATAAATACTATAGTAAGACTTTCAGAAAAAATTCAGGTAATTAAATTAACTCTGTAGCCACAAGATTATCTCGTCATCAAGTTTAAGAGTTCTAGTCTTCTATTCATTTCAAGAATGACTATATGTTGCATTATTAAGTCACTTTGAATATTCAAAGGATAGGAATTTCATGAGAATGCTACTAGAAAAAGATCTATTTTACAAATATAAGTTCAAGAATGTATTTAAGTTTTCCCCTTAGGTAGGTCCAGTGAAGCCAATTTTTTATTAGGCATATCCTCAAGCTTCTCCTCACTTTCATATTTTATTCTTTCTTTTCTCTTTTCATTTGTATTTCCTTCAATTTTATGTATTTTTCTTTTCTTTTTAGGGATTGTTGTCAATCCTTTCTTTTTCCTTTTTCAAGTGAGGATTACTATATTTGGATAGCCTTTAATGATTTTGAACATCACCTTTCTTTTCCTAAATTTGAAACTCAAAGCATTCCCTTACCTTATAAATTTTTCATAGCTTTTACATCATTGAGTCCCAATCTTTTCTTTTCAAATGAATTTCCAGATTCTTAATACTTCAAAATTAGTTTCCTTTACTTTAAATAGTTAACTATAGTCATATTCTCTTATACTAAATATCTTAATCTACAAAATTAATTTTCATTACAAAAGTATTTCTTTAAATTTACCATAATATTTAAATAGCTATAAAATATAGTTATTTGAATTAAATTCACTACATAAAATAAATTTAATAATTTTTGAAAATATTGAAATAAATGACATCTAATAGTTAAATCTTTTTCTTCCCTCCCCCAAACATAAATTTTTCAATATAAATTGATACAAGTGGAAAGAAAAACTTAAAATATAAGTCATACCTCAGTATTTTAGGCATTTTCATCATTCTGAAATTTTTTATATGAAATGATACAGGTGGAAAGAAAAATTTAAATATAAATCATACCTTAGTATTTTAGGCATTTTCATCATTCTAAAATTTTTGCAGTCCTTCTAATATAAATCATACCTCAGTATTTTAGGCATTTTCATCATTCTGAAATTTTTGCGGTCCTTCTCAAAATTCTCTACTTCACCTGGTCTGTAACATTAGGAGCTTTCTACACATATAAATCATTAGAGAAATTGCTGGGTAATGAAATTTTGAAACAAGTACAAAAATAAAACATTAAATAAACGAAATAATTCACTAACACATCCACAATACTAAACAAAATAATTACAACTTAAATGCAAAATAAAAATCACATTACATTACAATTCATAAAGTACTAATCAATATCCATTATACTACACATGTAATTTTAACCACCACACTAACTTTATAATAAAATATAAAAATCATCTAATTACCACATAACAATAAAAATGAAAGTACAAATACACACAAGCATTCATCTCTAATTACAAAAGATTACAAAAATAAAAGTACAAGTACATCAATTACATTTAGATATCAAAATCCTAAACTATGTCTTCGTCTCCTTGATCAGCAATAAAAGTACAAGTACATCAATTACATTCAGATATCAAAATCTCAAACTATGTCTTCGTCTTCTTGATCAGCAAGTGGATTACCTAGAGATGATCAAATTCAGTGTCCAAATGCCTTGATATCGTCTCCCAATCTAAGCTTTCTCAAGCCCTAGGTCAAAAATCGTGTTTTTCAGAGGAAGGGGATGATGAATAGTGACAGTTGACTGGTCAAAATCGCGGTTAAAGGTATTTTCTTGGATCTCACCGTCGGTAGGGTCTTTGACGACGTCGGCGCACTCTATTTAAATTAAATCCTAAGTCTAAGGAAAAGCCCTCCATCGGCGGCATTGAGGGCGCTGTCGGCGGGCTCTATTGATTTGATTCAATTCCCAATTTTTTGCAATTTTAATCAATTTCAAGCCTCGACAACATTTGTTCAATCATTATAGACATAATTTTAAGTGATTAAATGATGTACTTATCACAAATAAGCTTTCATAACACCAAACATCACAATTATATTTAAATTCCAAGAGTTACAATATACATTACATAATACACCTAACTTTTGTATTTTCTCAACCTTAATACATTAATTCAGCGTCGCAATCCAAGCCACAACACTCAAAAAGCTGAAAACAGAAAAAAACTATGCTTAGTCTCAACTATACAGAGATCTAAAAATAGAATTCTAAAGCAAAGCAAATGCAAGTTTCAAATCAAATTACATACATGGACAGACATGTAGTAATATAAATCTGCTATTCTTCAGATTTAGTACTAGAATCTATTCTGAGAACACCCATTGATTGCACATGAACAAAGAAGTTATAGAAGGGTCAGTATGGAAACTCTTCAGTAGAATCTTCTTCTATCAATTTCATCCTCCTCATCATCCGTATGAAACTATCTTCTATATGTCAAGAGTGAGAAAAAAGTTCTTTCATCCTCCTCTCTAGATGATCAAAGAAATCAGAGATATTATTAATTGCATTAATGACATTTTGTATCTCCTTCTCCAATTTCTTGATTTTGCATCGGATCATTAGTCCTATTTGGAACTAAAGGTTGAAACAACAGTGAATTCTGAGATGATTGATCGACCATAATAGTCATGTCAATTTCATCTTCATAGGTTGGGAATCTCTCAGTTGGGTCCAAAGGCTTCTAAGGTAGAAGTACATTTTCCCAATTATCATAGGATACTTAGAATTGACTGCAAAGTTAGAAATTTGTGGAAGGGTTTCCAAGCCTATAAGTTGATACATGAACGATCAGGCCAAAAACGGACTTCACAATTATTGATCCAATATTGATCGACAGTCTCATTTGGATGCAGTAATTTAGAATAGTGCTTTCTTTAAAAACTTTATTAATCATCATTGTCGGTAACAGTTTTGCAGAAATAAAGAAGTGACAGTGTTTCGAAACAGGATTTAGGAGTGTCGCAGAAAAACTAGCATACATGTTTTCTCTCATTTCCCAGTCTTCAGTTTTGTCAGTTAAATATTGGTAAATCTCATTCATCTGGTTTCCTTTCAGGATGAAGTTTGAATAATGGTAGATAGGAACGTTCTCGATCATATATAATTCTTTGATCCGTAAAGGAGTAAAAGTTATCCATCTACCTCGCACATAAATGACTCCCTAGTTGATTCCGCGCAAATTTGCAAAAAATTCCTTCACCACAGGAACAACCACGACAGTGGAAGTATAGCACGACACTTCCCATATTTGACACACTATAATCTCTTCAATTTTTGTAGAGGTATTATTCAATCTGCGATTTACGAATCCTCATTCCTTGATTAATCTTTTCTTCATCAGTACCTTGTTGAAGATTCGCTGCGCTTCCGAACTAATGAACTTTCTCCGGTTAAGGACCTATATTCTGGGATTATCACGAGAATTGTATGCCATAAGAATTAATTGGGTGGAGTTTCACTTCATTTTTGGGGGAAATATGAACTTAGGAATCAAATTTGGGAGTTTAAAAGTGGTAAATCCCACCCAAAAACCGTCAATAAGCGCCATTCAAACTCCAGAAACCGCCATCCCACCGGTCTCACCGTTGGCGGCGTCGAGAGCGCCGTCGACGAACTATATTCATTTAATTTACTGAACTCTCAGGAAAAACCTGTGCTTGTTTCTATGCTTCATTAATTTTTCAGTAAATCTACTATTCTTCCGATTCTGTGCTTGTTTCTCTTTTAATATCACCCATTAATTGAACATGAATGAAGAAATTATAAAAGGGTCGGTATGGGAATTCTTCAGTAGAGTCCTCTTTTACCAATCTCATCTTCTCATCAATCGTATCAAACTTCCATCGATATGTCCAGAGTGATCAAAATGCTCTTTCATCCTCCTGTCTAGATGATTGAAAAAATTAGAGATATTGTTAGTTTCATTCATAACATTTTGTACCTCTTTCTCCAGTTTCTTGATTCTGTGAAGGATCACTAGTGTCTTGTCTAGAACTAAAGGCTGAATAGGAAGTAAATTCTGAGACGATTGATCCTCAATAATAGCCATATCATTCTCATCTTCATTGGCTGGGAACTTCTCAGTTGGGTCCAAAGGCTTCTAAGGTGTAAGTACCTTTTCCAAATTCTCATAAGATACTTGGAACTGACTGCAGAGTAAGAAAATTGTGGAAGGATGTCCAAGCTCATTAGTTGATCCAAGAACGATTAGGCCCAAAATAGACTTCACAATTATCAAACCAATCTTGATCGACAATCCCATTTGGATGCAGTAATTCAGAATAAGAATTTCGTTAGTAACTTTACCGATCCTCATCGTCATTGATAGTTTTGCAGAAATGACGAAGTGCCAGTGTTTAGAAACGTGGTTTAGAAGTGTGCAAAAAAACTAACATACCTGTTTTCTCTCATTTCACAGTCTTCAGTCTCGTCCGTCAAATATTAGCAGATCTCGTTCATTAGGTTTCTTGTCAGGATGAGGCTGGAAAAATGGCAGACAAGAAGGTTATCGACCATATATAACTCATTAATCCATGTAGGAGTAAAAGTTATCCATCTACCTCGCACATAGACGACTCCCTGGTTGATTCCACACAAATTAGTATAAAACTCCTTCACCATAAGAACGACTACGACAACTGTAGTGTAGCACAACACTTCCCATCGTCTTCGCACAATCATCTCTTCAATTGCTCTCGAAGGATTTTTCAATCCTCGATTCACGAATCCTCTTTCTTTGATTAATCTCCTCTTTGTCAGCAATTTGTTGAACATTCGCTGCGCCTTGTAACTAATGAACTTTCTCTGGTTAGACCCTCAAAATCTAAGGTTTTTAGTGGAATTGGACGCCATAAGGATGAATTTGATGGATTTTCAATTCATTCTTGGGGTAATACAAACTTAAGAACCGAATTTAGAAGTTTATATGAAGTAACTCCCGTCTAAAACAGCCAAAAACCATCATTTTAAACTCTAAAAACTATCATCTCGCCGTTCTCACCATCACCGGCGTCGATGGCGTCGTTGGTGAGCCTTTAGAATTAATTGCCTAGACTCTCGGGAAAAACCTGTCGTCGGCAGCGTCAAGCCCACCATCGGTGCCCAAGGCAAAATTTTTACAGTTTCACTCTCGTCTGAATGCATTCTAATTTTCTCTATGGATCTGATTTTTATTATATTTCAAGGGTAAATATGAGTAGTAGAGTTCAATACTACCACAAACTAACAATAATTTCAAATAAAAATACTATAATCGCAATAAAAATAAAGATAACTATGGGTTGCCTTCCATAAAGCCTTTGGTTTAACGTCGTCAGCCCGACCTATTCATGTATTACTCAGGTTGAGTAACCATTAAAACCTCTTTAAATTTTGATCTTTTACCCTCAAAATACAACTTTAATCTATGTCCATTTACTTTATATCTATTCTCAGTCTTTTGATCTCCAATTTTAATAGCTCCGTAAGTTTAAACTTGAGTCACAGTAAAGGGTCCTAACCAACAAGACTTCAATTTCCCAGGGAATAACTTTAGCCTTGTATTGAAAGATTCATTTCTTAATTCTTCCAATTCATTCATATGTAACAATATCTTCTCACCAGCATCTTTCAAGCTATAACTGACTTCTTTAATCGCCTAATATGCCTTATGCTCCAATTCTACTGGTAAGTGATAAGTCTTTCCAAAAATCAGCATGTAAGGAGTCATTCCAATACAAGTTTTATAAGTAGTCTTGTAAGCCCATAATGTGGTATCCATTCTAGTAGACCAATCTACTCAACTAGGGTTTACAGTCTTCTCAAGTATTTTTTTAATCTCTCTATTAGAAACTTCAGCTAAACCACTAGCTTGAGGGTGATAAAAAGTAGAGATTCTATGAATAATATTAAACTTCTCTGCCAATCTATGAATGTATTTATTCTTAAAATGGGATCCTCCGTCAGTGATAATCACTCTTGGCATTCCGTATCTAGTGAAAATATTTTTCATTAAAAATCGTCAAACACTTTTAGCATCACAACGAGGTAAAGCTTGTGCTTCAATCCACTTTGAAATGTAGACTACTGCAATTAATCTGTATAAGTTCTCACATGAAGGAATAAATGGTCCCATGAAATCTAATCCCCAAACATTAAAGATCTCAACTTCTAACATGAAATTTAGAGGCATTTCATTTCTTCTAGATATATTGCCTACTTGTTGGCATCGATAACAGGTTTTTATGTATCTGTAAAAATCTCTAAAAAGAGTAGACAAATAGAATCCAACTTGTAAAATTTTATACGCAGTTTTATCAATCCCAAAATATCCTCCAAACTCAGAATCATGACATTTCTGAATGATTAGTTCAGTTTCTTTATAAGTTACACATCTTCTCATAATAAGATCCCTACATTATTTATATAAATTAGGTTCATCCCAAAAATATACTTTCCAATCATGAATGAATTTTCTTTTCTGTTGCAATTTCAGCATAGCTGGCAAAATATCACTTACAATATAATTAACAAAATCAGTATACCATGATATTTTCCACTCATTAATATTATAAAGTTATTCATCAGGGAAAGTGTCTGTAATTTTGTTATCGGTGTAAGATAATTCATGATATTATGTTCTCGACAAATGATTAGTAATTTGATTATCAGTTCCCTTTCTATTAATAACCACAAAATCAAATTCTTGCATCAAAAGTATCCATCTAATTAACCTTGGTTTGAAATCCTTCTTTTGCATCAAATATTTAATAGCAGAGTGATCAGTGTGCTCAACACATTTAGTCCCAATTAAATAGGATCTAAATTTATCTAAAGCATACACAATGGTCAGTAACTCTTTATTCAGTAACAATAGAGTTAATTTGTGCATCATTAAGAGTTTTACTAGCGTAGTATATAACTTTAAAAACTTTTTATACCTTTGTCCAAGGACAGCTCCAAAAGCATAATCACTAGCATCACACATTAGTTCAAATGGTTTCTCCCAGTTAGGTGAAATTATAATAGGGGCTGTGATTAATTTTTTCCTTAATAACTCAAGGCATTTAAATAGTTCTTAGCAAATTAAAATTTCTTGTCCTTTTCTACAAGTTGGCATAGAGGTTTAGTAAATTTTGAAAAATCTTTAATAAAACGTCAGTTCCTTTTCTAAAAGTTGGCATAGAGGTTTGGTAATTTTTGAAATATCTTTAATAAAACGCCTGTAAAATCCACATGTCCAAGAAAACTCCTAACGTCTCTTACATTAGTAGGAGGTGTTAGTTTAGATATAACTTGAATTTTTGCAGGGTCTGTCGAAGAAAACTTCTAACTTCTCTTACATTAGTAGGAGGTGTTAGTTTAGATATAACTTGAATCCAAGAAAACTCCTAACTTCTCTTACATTAGTAGGAGGTGTTAGTTTAGATATAACTTGAATCTAGAGGTTTGGTAATTTTTGAAAAATCTTTAATATAACGCCTGTAAAAACCAACATGTCCATAAAACTCCTAACCTCTCTTACATTAGTAGGAGGTGTTAGTTTAGATATAACTTGAATTTTTGGAAGGTCTGTCTAACCCCTCTTACATTAGTAGGAGGTGTTAATTTAGATATAACTTGAATTTTTGCAGGGTCTACCTAACCTCTCTTACATTAGCAGGAGGTGTTAGTTTAGATATAACTTGAATTTTTGCAGGGTTCTAACCTCTCTTACATTAGTAGGAGGTGTTAGTTTAGATATAACTTGAATTTTTGCAGGGTCCGATTCCGTACCATCTTCCAAAATTTTCTGCCCTAACACAAATCCTACAGCAACCAAAATTGACATTTCTCCCAACATAGAACTATTTAGTTCTTTCGCATAACTCAAAAACTTTTTTAAGATAATTTAAACATGCGTCAAATGATGTCCTAAATAGAGAGAAATCAACCATAAATACTTCCAATCCATCATCAATTAACATACTAAATATAGACATCATACATCTCTAGAATGTTACAGGTGCATTACATAATACAAAAGACATTCTTCAAAAAGCAAAAGTTCCAAAAGGACTAGTAAATGTTATCTTTTATTGATCCTCGGGAGTAATAGAAATTTGATGGTACCTGGTATATCCATCTATAAAACAAAAATATTTGTGCTCAGCAAGTCTATCCACTATTTGGACAAAAAAGGGTAAAAGAAAGTGATCTTTCATGGTGATAGTGTTTAATTTTCTATAATCAATGCAAATATGCCACCGAGTAACTTGTCTGATAGGTATTAATTCATTATTTTCTTTTCTCAATAGTCACTCCTCCTTTCTTCAGAACACAATGAATTGGACTTACTTTAATGCACTATCTAAAATAGGATAAAAAATTTCAGTGTCTAACCATTTTAAAATTTCTTTATTAACTACTTCTTTCATCATTGGATTTAATCTCCATTGTGAATTAACTCTTGGTTTATATTGTTCATCTCATATATTTCGGTGCATACAGATTGAAGGACTGATTCCCTTAATATCAGCTAAGGTTCAACCAAAAGCTTTCTTATATCTTTTGAATGTATCTAACAGTCTTTGCTCTTGCAAATCATTTAATTCTGAAGATATAATAACAGGTAATGTAGACGAGTCTCCAAAAGTCTTTGCTCTTGCAAATCATTTAATTCTAATATAATAACAGGTAATGTAGATGAGTCTCCCAGAAACACATACTTCAAGTGGCTAGGCAATATTTTCAACTCAACTTCAGGTGGTTTTATAATTGACAGAAATATATTCTTATCAGCATTTTCTGTATTATCCAGCCATCAAATCTTCCCCCTGTAATATCCAACATCTCAAATCTTCCATGAACATAATCTAATTCTTCATTTTCTATTTTTTCCAAAATAACTTCATCACTATCTTCAAATTATTCTTTCTCTTCAAAATATTCTTTAAAATGTTCATTCAATAGATGTTCACTAATTTCCATGTGAAAACATTCATTATCTTTTTCAACAACAGAGTATTTCATAGATTTCTCAATGTTAAAAGTCACTTCTTGATCGTTAACTCTCATAGTTAATTCTCTTTTTTGAACATCTGTGATAGCTTTTCCGGTAGCTAAAAATGGTCTCCTTAAAGTGATAGGTATTTCCTTATCTCCCTCCATATCTAAGACAATGAAATTCACAGAAAAGATAAATTGATAAACTTTTACTGACACATCTTCTATAACTCCCTTAGGATATGTAACTGGACAAGATAAATTTATCAACTTTTACTAACACATCTTTTATAACTCCCTTAGGATATGTAACTGAACGATAATTTATCCTTACTAACACATCTTCTATAACTCCCTTAGGATATGTAACTGATCGATCTGCTAATTGAAGAATCATATCTAAGACAATAAAATCCACCGGAAAGATAAATTTGTCAACTTTTACTAACACGTCTTCTAAGGATATGTAACTGATCGATCTGCTAATTGAAGAGTTACAGAAGTAGGTGAGACTTCTCCTAAGATTTGTCAACTTTTACTAACACGTCTTCTATAACTCCCTTAGGATATGTAACTGATCGATCCGATAACTGAAGAGTTACAGAAGTAGGTGAGACTTCTCCTAATCCTAATCTTTTAAAAATTGATAAAGGCATATGACTAATGCTGGCTCGCAAATCACATGAAGCTCTTCCATAAAATTTTTAACCGATAGCATACGGTATAGTGAAACTACCAGGATCTTTTAATTTTTCAAGAAGCTTTTTTTGAATAATTGCACTACACTCTTCGCTAAGTGCAACAGTTTCGTAATTCGTGAACTTCCTTTTTATTCAGAATATCTTTCATAAATTTCACATAATTGGAAATTTGCTCTAAAGCTTCTATGAAGTGAATATTTACCGTTAACTTACTAAGAGTTTCTAAAAACTTGAAAAATTGTTTATTCTGTTTGTGTTGCTTCAAACTTTGAGGAAACGGTGGTGGATGTTTCTCCATAGTAATTTTCATTGGTGTAAGTGAATGTTCTAAATCTGGGTACTCATGATTCTTTTCATTGTCTGTATCAACTTTCTCTTTTTCAGTTTCCATTTATTTTTGTACTCTTGTTTCCAATTCTTTTCCACTAATAATTGTATCACCTTCATTTGTTCTTTTCCTTGATCTTTAGGATTTGGTTCCATAATACTAGGAAAAGTTCATAATGTTCGGTTACTAAAAGTAGTAGCGATATGCCCTAACCGATTTTCAATTTTCTTTATAGCAGTTCCTTGATTTTGTAATTGATTTCCTTGAATTTGTAATTGACTTCCTTGATTCTGTAGTTGTTGACCCATGTTTAACATCAGTTGTTCCATAGACAACTTCTCCTTAATTTGAGTGTTATTGTTAAATCATGGAGGATAAGAAGGTTTATAATTAACATTTCCTTGGTTGGATGAATTTTTTAATGGGTTTACTGGGTTAGTTGGCCATTATTGATTTGTAGCAGAATTGTTATTTCAATTGAAATTTGGATGATTCTTCCAACCTGGGACATAATAGTTTGAATAAGGGTTGTTGGGTCTATTAATAGCATTTAAAGTCTCATATGAAGGTTGAACATCCACAAATTGCCCGGATGGATTCTCTTCCATCATAGGAAGTGTTGGAGAATAATTCATTCCATAATAATATAATTTCTTTGATATTGCAGCAATCTGTTAAGCTAACATAGATATTACATCTGAAACATGGATACTAACTACTCTTTTAGGATTTACCCTTTAAGAGGGCCATTTAAAATTGTTGGTAGCCATCTCTTCTATTAATGAATAAGCCTCATTAAAAGATTTTGACATTATAGAACCACTAGCCGCAACATTTATAATCGATCTAAGTGATCCCACAAATCCATTATAAAAACTTTGAATTATCAACCAATCTGGTAACAAATGATGAGGACATTTCCTAAGAAGATCATTAAATCTCTCCCAAGCTTCATATATTGACTTCTAATAGATCCAGGTGCTAACAAGTTTAACCACATCTTAGCCTTATCCCTCAGTGAAAAAGATGGAGGGAAATATTTGGATAGAAATTTCTATGAAAGTTCTCCTGATGGAGGGAAATATTTGGATAGAAATTTCTGTGAAAGTTCGCCCCAAGTTCTAATAGATCCTAGATAGAGGGAAATATTTGGATAGAAATTTCTGTGACAGTTCTCCCCAAGTTCTAATAGATCCAGGATGGAGGGAAATATTTGGATAGAAATTTCTGTGAAAGTTCTCCCCAAGTTCTAATAGATCCTGTTGAGGGAAATATTTGGATAGAAATTTCTGTGACAGTTCTCCCCAAGTTCTAATAGATCCAGGTAGATGGAGGGAAATATTTGAATAGAAATTTCTGTGAAAGTTCTCCCCAAGTTCTAATAGATCTAGGTGTGGAGGGAAATATTTGGATAGAAATTTCTGTGAAAGGTCTCCCCAAGTTCTAATAGATCCAGGTGCTAATGTTGGATAGAAATTTCTGTGAAAATTCTCCCCAAGTTCTAATAGATCCTGGTGCTAACAAATTTAAGAAATATTTGGATAGAAATTTCTGTGAAAGTTCTCCCCAAGTTCTAATAGATTCTGATGCTAACAAATTTAACTTCTAGCCTTATCCCTAAGTGAAAAAGGAAAAAGTCTAAGTCTAACAACATCATTTGAAACTCTGACATAATTAAAGGTACAATACAATTCTAAAAAACTAGCGAGGTGTAAATTAGGATCTTCATTTGGTGTACCTTCGAATTGATTGTTTTGTATCATTTAGATAATAATAGATTTAAGTCAAATGAATTAGCAGTTACATCAAGATTTTGGAAAGATAAGTGAATTTCATCTGTTGTAGAATTTGCATAATCTCGTAGGGGTCTAGATTGGTGTTCATTTTCTATTCCTTAATTGTTCATGTTGTTTTCCATTGTATCGGAATTTCTAGGTTCTCTTCTCAATCTTCTAATTTTTCTAACAGTGCGTTCTAATTCCTAATCATAGGGTATATGATTTTTAGGTCCAAATTTATGCATACAAATTGAAATCAGTACACAGTAAAACAATTAACTAAATATTACAATAAGTTGCAATTCAAGTAAAAATTTTCTGGTTATCACAATTTGTTCGTTACTATAATTATGAATTATATTTACTCCCTGGCAACGACACCAAAAACTTGACAGTGACTTTATATATGCTTAAAAATATAAGTATTTAATACCGCTGCTAAAAGATTTAATTCCTCAACAACCACACCAAAAACTTAATAACAATTATAGATTCCATAAAGATGTATGTATAAAATATTCAATAATTGTAAAGTCACACTTATCAATGCAAGTATACGTATCGCTCAAGTAACATAGAGCTCTAATGGAGTCCTAGATATCAATCCCACAAGGAGTAATATTAGAACTACAAACTAAGATTTTAGAAAAATAATACTTAATCACAACAATGGAATTTAAATTGCTTATCTATCACTAATAGGAAATTGAAGTAAATATGTATTTTTAATAACTCTTAAATAACTAATTATACTAATGAGGTTTTTAATGTGATATTCAATATATCTATTAAATAACTAATGATACTAATGAAGGTTTAAATGTGATATTCAATATATAAGAAAGCATCAAAACTAATTATACTAATAAGGTTTTTAATGTGATATTCAATATATAAGAAAGCATCATTCTCCTTGTCAAGAATTTAATGGATAAAATGAATTAGTTCAATTTATATTGTGCCAAATAGGAGCATACCTATTCTTTACCCATCTAATGTGATATTTAATATATAAGAAAACATCATTCTCCTTGTCAAGAAATTATAGTGAATGAATATTCAATATATAAGAAAGCATCCTTCTCCTTGTCAAGAAATTATAGTGAATGGATAAATTATCAGTTCAAATTGTATTGTGCCAAATAGGAGCATACCTATTCTTTACCCTTTGGTCCAGGCAAAAAAAACATTAACTAATCCTACGCTTTTTTATTGAATCTGTGGCTAGGCTGGGAGGATACCGACTCCCACTTTGGAGCTCCCACATTCGCCTCACATGAGGGATAACATTTACACTTCAGCACCCAAACGATAGGACCGAATTAGGGATTTTAGTCTGTCACTCTAAAATCTCCAATTCTTCGCTCGATAATTTTATTTCCCTATTTATTTGCACCCAACATCTAAGGACTTTGACCTCCTTGAATCTTGGATGTAATCTATACTTTAGTTGTAAAACTTAACTAATTTTAACAAGTTAATTGGCCAGATTGAAATTAAATTAAGATCAAAGTGAAAAGATCATCACAATTTCTTTAACATTTTTATGGCTCAACTAATTCAAATCATCATTTCACAAATCTCAAGACAAGGAGAAAGATAGAAAAAACTACTCATAACTCATGGGGAAAACATAATAAAATTGGGAATTCATATATGAAAGCAAAGTCATACAAACTAAAAGAAGTAAATAAACTTATCTCTAATTTCTCACTAAGCAATCTCCTCGAAGTTCCTCTGAATCTCTTCCTTTCTTTACAGCATACAAAATTCCTCTTCGAAGCGACAAGGAGGAAGAAATCTCTCACTTTTCCTCCACTCTTACAATCTCTTAAAGAATTCCTCACAATTTAGACACTCTACTAAATTATCTATACACTAATGGAACCTCTCTAACCTTCAGGACCTCTCTATTTTTGGCCAAAATCTTCTTTTAAAGTTGTGGATGAGTTTTCCCAAGTGTTGCCTAAGCACCCCTCCAAAATTCATCCTCAGTTGGGCATAACCACCGAGCTCTCCATTGGTGGGCCTTATAAATGAATTAAATCTAGAGTCATATAAAAAGTCCATCGTCAGAGCCGTTGGGCTCGCCGTCGACGCTCTAGTTCAAATCTTCACATTTTTGTCCTTTTTGCTCCAAATTCGCTCCTTTTTACATCTTTTTGCTCCAATGACCCTAATTCATCATTCCTACAATAAAACATCAAAAATAAATTTCTTTAAAGTGCAATATCATAAAAAATAGTATAAAATATGTATGAAAATCTCAACATATTTTCTTTTGGCCAAAATTTTGTGACTTTTATTTTTTGTTCAGTTTAATTCCAACTTTTTATTCAATACCAATATTTGACTTAATTTATAATAAATGTAACTGTGTAGGATTATTATCTACTAATATATAAGACACTTATTAAAAAAAATAGTAATACTTCGACATATATGTATGTGTTGCCTCCCACAAAGCGCTTGGTTAAATGTCGTCAGCTCGACACCCCATTTTGTTTAATGGGTTAACTTAACATTAAAACTTCTCTAAATTAAGGTATGTGCCCTTCATAATAACATTTCATACTATGCCCATTAATATTAAATACCTTTCCAGTGTTAGTATCTTTAATAATAACAGTTCCATAATGATAAACTTTAATCACTTTAAATGGTCCTAACCATTTGGATTTCAGTTTTTCTGGAAACAATCTCAATCTTGTATTATATTATAGAACATCTTGTGCATCTTTAAATTTCTTCTGAATAATCTTCCGACAATGCCATATTTTCATTTTTTCTTTATAAATTTTTTCGTTATCATATGCTTCATTTCTTATTTCCTCAAATTTATTGAGTTGCAATAATCTTTTCTCAACAAAATCGTTTAGATTAAAATTAAATTTCTTAATAGCCCAAAATGCTTTATGCCCTAATTCTACCGGTATTTGACATGTTTTTCCAAATATCAGTCTGTATGGGGACATTCCTATAAGAGTCTTATAAGTAGTTTTATATGCCCATAAAGCAGTATCTAGTCTAGCAGCCCAATTCAATTTATAAGGATTTAGAGCTTTTTCCAAAATACGTTTAATTACACGATTTGATATCTCTGCTAAACCTCTAGTCTGAGGATGATAAGCAGTAACGAATCTAAGGATAATATCATATTTCTTAATTAATTTTTTGACTCTCTTATTCCTAAAATGAGATCCTCCATCAGTAATAATTTTTTCTAGGCATTCTATATATTGTAAAATTATTTTTAGTCAAAAATTTAAAAACTCTCCGAGCATCACATCTAGTACAAAATTAGCTTCAATCCCTTTGGACATATAATCATCAATAATTAATATATATAATTTTACAAATGAAGGCATAAATGGTTTCATAAAACTAATTCCCACCATCAAAAATTTCAACTTTCAATGTGTAATTTAGAGGCATTTCATTTCTTCTAGAAATATTTTGTACTTGTTGACATCTATCGCACATTTTAATATAATCATTAACTTCTTTAAAAATAGTAGGTCAATAAAATTCAGCTTGCAAAATCTTATATGCAATTATTTTTATTCCAAAGTGTCCTCCATATTTAGAATCATAACATCTTTAAATTATCTGTTGAGTTTCTTCATAAAGCACACATCTTCTAATAATTACATCTTTACATTTTTTATATAAATATGGGTCATACCAAAATAAGTTTTTTGAATCGTATAAAAATTTCATTAATTTTGATTTTTCATATCAGGTGGTAAAATATCACTTACAATATAATTCACTATATCAGCATACAACGGTACATCCATTTCATTAATACTATATAACTGTTCATCAGTAAAATTTTATAAAATTTTATTTTGAAAATTAATTAATATTTTTATTTCTAACCTAGACAAATGATCAATTATTTGATTATCATTTTCCTTTCAATCAATCACAGTAAAATCAAACTCTTGCAATAGAAGTGTCCATCTAATTAATCTTGATATTATTTTGTACTTGTTGACATCTATCGTACATTTTAATATAATCATTAACTTCTTTAAAAATAGTAGGTCAATAAAATTCAACTAGCAAAATCTTATATGCAATTCTTTTTATTCCAAAGTGTCCTCCATATTTAGAATCATAGCATCTTTAAATTTTCTGTTGAGTTTCTTTATAAAGCACACATCTTCTAATAATTACGTCTTTACATTTTTTATATAAATATGGGTCATACCAAAATAAGTCTTTTGAATCCTATAAAAATTTCATTAATTTGGATTTTTCATATCAGGTGGTAAAATATCACTTACAATATAATTCACTATATCAGCATGCAACGGTACATCCATTTCATTAATACTATATAACTGTTCATGAGTGAAATTTTATAAAATTTTATTTTGAAAATTAATTAATATTTTTATTTCTAACCTAGACAAATGATCAATTATTTGATTATCATTTCCCTTTCAATCAATCACAGTAAAATCAAACTCTTGCAATAGAAGTGTCCATCTAATTAATCTTGATATAGCATCCTTCTTTTGCATTAAGTATTGAATAACATAATGATTTGTATGCACTATACATTTAGTTCCAATTAAATAAGGTCTAAATTTATCAAAGTCATAAACAATATCTAATAACTCTCTTTTAGTAGTGGTATAATTAATTTGAGTATCGTTTAGAGTCTTACTAGCAAAATATATAACTTTAAAAACTTTGTCGCGCCTTTGTTTTAATACAACCTCAATTACATAATTACTAGCATTGCACATTATTTCAAAGGCTTTTTCCAATTCAGGTGGTACTATTATAGGTGCATTGAATAATTTTTTCTATAATAATTCAAATGCTTTTATGCATTTCTATCAAAATCAAATTTCTTATCTTTTTCTAAAAGTTGGCATAGCGGTCTATATTTTTGTCAAAGATTTTTATGTATGGCCTGTAAAAACCATTAATAGTTGGCATATCCTAGAAACTTCTCACCCCTTTATCATTAATAGGTGGTGGTAATTTTTCTATAACTTCAATTTTTACAGGATCTACCTGCATTTCTTTTTCAAAAATTTTATGCCCAAGCACAATACCTCCTGCAACCATAAATTGACATTTTTCTCAATTTAATACTAGGTTGACTTTTTCAGATACTTCCAAAACTTTTTCTAAATTATTAAGACCTAACTCAAATGAAGTCCCAAATACAGAAAAATCTTCCATAAACACTTTCATTTCATGTTTTATAAAATTGCTAAAAATTGACACCTTGCATCTTTGAAATGTTGTAAGTGCATCGCATAGTCCAAAAGGCATTCTATGAAAAGCAAATTTTCCATATGTGCTTGTAAATATTGTTTTATCTTGATCCTCTGGAGCAATTGAAATTTGATAATAATTGGTATATCCATCTAAAAAGCAATAATATTTATTCTCAGCCAATCTATCCATCATTTGGTCTAGAAAGGGCAAAGGAAAGTGATCTGATCTGGTGGCCATATTTAATTTTCTATAGTCAATACAACTTCGTAAACCAGCAACTTGTCTTATTGATATAAATTCATTTTTCTTATTTTCTTCAATAGTCACTCCTCATTTCTTCAGAACACAATGAATTGGGCTTACCCAAGTACTATCTGAAATATGATACATAATTCTAGCATCTAACCATTTTAAAATCTCTTTTTTAACAACTTCTTTCATTATTTAGTTTAATCTTCTCTGAGGATCAGCTTTAGGTTCATATTGTTCATCTAATAAAATTATGTGTATACAAATTAAAGGACTAATTCCTTTAATATTTGCTAAAGTCCATCCGAAAGCCTTTTTATACTTTTTCAACATTTCTATCAACTTTTGTTCTTGAATTTCAGTTAACTCAGAAGATATAATAACAGGCAATGTAGATGGCTCTCATAAAAATACATAATTTAAATGGGCACGTAATATCCTTAATCCATGTTCAGGTGGTTTAATACTTGGAGGAATAAGATTTTTACTGTCGCTTTCCAACAAGTCTTACATTTCAAATTTGCCCTGAATATAATACAAATCTTCTCCTTTTTTTTCATCTTGATTCTCAGAAATTTCTCTAAGCTTTAATTTATCTTCACACTCATTCTTAAACTTTTCATTACTTAGATAATCAGCTACTTCCATGCTAAAACATTCATTATCTTTTTTTATTGCAGGATGTTTCATAGCTTTTGTTATATTAAATTTTTCTTCTTAATCATTAACTCTCATTATTAATTCTCCTTTTTGAACACCTATCACAAATCTTCCTATTTCAAGAAATGGTCTCCCTAAAAAAATAGGAATCTCTTTATCTTCCTCCATATCCAATACTGTAAAGTCTACCAGACAAATAAATTTATCCACTTTAACTAGTACATCCTCTATAACTCATTTTGGATAAGTTATTCATTGATCAGATAACTAAAGAGTTACATTAGTAGGGAAAATTTCTCTTAAATCTAAACGTTTGAAGAATTATAACGGCATAAGATTGATACTCGCTTCTAAATAACATAAAGCTTTTCCATAAAACTTTTCACCAATTGCACAAGGTATAGTAAAACTACCAAGATCTTTTAATTTTTCAGGTAGTTTTTTTTCTGAATAATAGCACTACACTCTTCACTGAGTGCAACAGTTTCATGATCTCTAAACATCCTTATCTTATTTAGTACATCTTTCATAAATTTCAGATAACTTGGCATTTGTTCGAAAGCTTTAACAAAAGGAATATTTATTGACAATTTCTTAAGGATTTCCAAAAAAATTGTAAATTGTTTCTCTTTATTTTTCTGCTTCAGTCTTTAAAGAAATGGAGGTAATTTTTTTTCTAAAAGAACCTGTGTTTGTTCATTTTCATGTTGATCATATTTCATTTCTTCCTTCTCTTCATCAACTTCAGTTTCTCTTTGGATCCTTGTTTCAACTTCTTTTTCACTTTGTAATTGAATAGATTTAATTTTCTCTTTATTTTGATATTTTGGATTAACTTCCACAGTACTCGGTAGAATTCCAGAAGGTCTGTTACTAAGTAAAGTGTCATAACTGATTTTCAATATTTTTAATAGTAGCCCCTTGATTTTGTGTTTGATTTTCCATATTCAACTCCACTTCCTCCATCGTCAACTTCTTTTCCTTAACTTGTGCGCTAGGATTGGAATTAAATCCTAGGGGATAATTAGGTTGAAAATTAAGATTTCCTTGATTGTTCATATTTCCGGATGGATTCACCAGATTGTTATAATTATTCCAACTAAAATTAAGGTGATTTTTCCATCTATGGTTAAAATAGTTAGAATAAGGATTCTATTTTTGATTATTTATACCATTTAAAGTTTGATAAGATGGTTGAGTATCAATAATATGTCCTTGTTAATTCCCCTCTAATACTTGGGGTATTTTAGAATAGTTCACTCTTATTTGATTAATCTTTTTAGAAATAGCAGCAATTTGATATGCCAAAATAGACATTGCATCAAAATCATGAATACTGGCTAGTTTGTTAGGTTTTACCCTTTTAGAGGGCCATTGAAAATTATTAGTAGTCATTTCTTCAATTAAAGAATATGCTTCATTAAAAGGTTTTGAAATTAATGATCCACCCGCAACATTGAAAATTATTAGTAGTCATTTCTTCAATTAAAGAATATGCTTCATCAAAAGGTTTTGACATTAATGTCCACCCGTAGCAGCATCTATAATAGATCTTAGTGATCCTACTAATCCATTGTAAAAGAATTGATTTATTAACCAATCTGGCAAAGCATAGTGTGGACATTTTCTATGAAGATCTTTAAATCTTTCCTAGGCTTCAATATTGATTCTCCTTTAAATTGACAAAAGATGTAATATCATTTCTAAGCTTTGCGAATTTCAAGGGTGGAAAATATTTAGCCACAAATTTTTGTGATAGTTGTCCCCAATTCTGATAATCCCAAGTGCTATGAATTTAACCAAGCCTTGGCTTTATCCCTTAATGAAAAAGGAAAAAGTCTAAGCCTAACAACATCATTAGACACTCAGTCATATTTAAATGTAGGACAAATCTAAAGAAAACTAGCAAGATGTAAGTTAGGATCTTCAGTAGGTGATCCTCCAAATTGATTATTTTTTACCATTTGGTTAATTGTAGGTTTAAGCAACAACATCATGATTTTGAATAGTCAAGTGAAGTTCAGCTGCTGTCGGATTCGCATAATCACTTAAAGGTCTTTGTCGATTCTCGTTTGTTGGATTTTCTAAGTTGTTTGCCGTATCTTTTAAATTTTTAATTTCTCTTTGATGTTTTCAAATTTTTCATATAGTATGTTCTAACTCTGAATCGTAAGGTACTAAGCCTTCAAATCCAATATTTCACATAAATAAATAAAGTAAGCCAAGTAAAACTCTTTTCTTTTTAAAACAACACTCTTAAATAAATTTCTTTTTGGATTTTTGATTTTTTTTATATTTTTTTCTTTTTATATTTTTTATAGTATATATATTATGTCAAACTTTCCTATTTTATCAAAACTATTTAATTTACCTAAATTTAACCATTACCTTACCCACGCAACGATTGCAAAAAATTTGATCCCGATTTTTTATATGTAAGGATTTTTGAAGTTGACACCACTACAGTGCAAAAAACTTGATCCTTCTATGAAAAGTAAGTTGTATAAAATATATATAATTATAGACAATTAATAATGGGATTTTATGCAAGCATACCTATCATTATCAAGTAATAAAGGACTTTCTAGTTATGCTCCAAATATTGATCCCACAAGAAAGGTGTAAATTGGCAATGATAAGTTTTACTAGAAAATTTATAGAAAATTAAACGAAATAACTGTCACTAATTTTGAATATTGAGATGTTATCAAAACTAAAGTACTTAACTATTGGCAAAATAGAAACTCAAAGTTTAAAAAGTAAATACTAATCAACTTACTATGTTTTTTTAATGAAGATTTCTTATGTGAAAAAGCATCCTTCCCACTACAATGAGGTTCTGTTGAAATGAGATGAGATAAATGTTTAGAATATGTATTGTGCTAAATAGGAACAATTATAATTCTCTACCGTGATAGAGTGCATTGAAAATCATTGGTTACCCCTAGGTTTAGTCCCTAAATATGTGGCTAGGCTAGGAGGATTCTAGCTCCCACTCTAAGCTCCCACTTCCATTCACCTGAAGGCTATCTCTCGCTTTAGTTTTTAAACACTAAGACCGAATGGGGGATTTTTGTATGTCACCCTAAAGATTATCTAATTCTACACCCAACAAAGAATATTTCCCTATTTATTTTCACTTAATTCCAAAACAAATTTCTCCTCCATTAAATCAAATGTGATCCTCACTCTGTTGTAGAACTCATACTCCATTTCCAGGGATCATATTTTTCACAATACATTTTAACAGTTCAATTGGCCTTATCAAAATGTAAATTAAGTTTGGAGTTGAAAAATCATTACAATTTGTTTTATATTTTAAGATTGGCACATCTTATTAAATCTTCATTTCACCATATCTCAGAGTTGGGAGTAAGATAGAGTAAACTAATCAGAATTTATGAGAAATACACAGCAAAACATAAATTTCATAGATAAAATAAAGTTCATACACCACTAATAAACAAACAAAACTTATTTGAAACTCTTTCTCAAAGCAAATCCATTGTAGTATTTCATTAAAAATGCAGGAAGAAGATATCTCTCAATTTTCTCCTTCTCCTACACTCTTACAGAAAGTTTAACACTATATCTGACCACACAAACTTTAAACGATAAGAGAAAAATTACTAATGAACTGCAATATGGTGGTGGAATGAAGATGGATTATGAAGAATGGCAAAAAATGGAGTGTGGTGCAACGTCTTTAGAGTGAAAATCAATCACTTTCTTAATGAATTTTGGCCCCAAATAAAGCCCAAAATTGGTTCTCCATGAGGTGCCTCCAAAAATTCTTCAAAACTCATCTAAATACATCAAACCTTCTAGATACGGGGGCTGAATTGCCTTTTGCGCCATCAATGCTAGTTCTGGCGCGATCGACGCTAGTTCTGGCGCCATCGACGCTAGTTCTAGCACCGTCGACGCTAGTTCTGACGCCATCGATGCTGAGTAAAAATTTCAAATGTCCTACTGTTCTGCGCCGTCGGTACTGCCCTTGGCGTGGTCGGTGCTAAGTACTTCTTTAAAAACATCATTTTAACTCCAAATTTCATTCTTTTGCTTCCTTTTTGCTATAAGTCTTTAAAGTCAACAACCTGCAAAAAATTATCAATATACCTTCCATTAAGGTGCAATATCACAAAAAATAAGTACAAAATATGGGTCTAAAAATGCATATATTTTTAGTGTGTCATGCAGCAAAAGATCCCAATTGGCGTTTTGAATGCTGTAAATGCTACATCCTTTGGAGTTATCTTGATTTGGTTGTAACTCGATGATTCATCCATGAAGGAGAAAATCTCATGTGTCGAAGCAATGTCCACCATCATTTCTGGTATCGGTAATGGAAATTCATCTTTTAGGCACACCTTATATAGATCCCTGAAGTCGAAACATGCACATATTTGTCCATTTTTCTTTTTAATCGGCACAATTTTGGCTAACCATGTGGGGTATTGTTCTTCCCTTACAAATTTAGCGTCTATTAATTTCTTCACCTCGATGATGACTTGTTTTTCTATTTCAATGTGCATTCTTCTAAGAGCTTGCTTTATTGGGGTCATATTTTTGTCCACCCAGAGTTTATGCACTATGACCTCTGAGACAGCCCTGGCATTTTATCATAATTTCAGGTGAAATAATCCTTGAACTCTGATAATAGCTTTATTAGTTATGTGGATTCTTCATGGCTGAGAAGAGAACTTATAAATGTTGGTTGGGGCTGTCCTTCCGTCCCAAGGTTAATTTCCTTAAATTCATTAAAAGCTGATTTAATTTCTTTCTCAAATTCTGGCTGAGCATCTTCTATTAACTGATCAGTAGAGTCATCCTCCATATTGAGGCAGTCCTCTTCCGATTCACTAGTAATAACCATGAAAACCTCTAAATCATTGACTGGTCCTACCGTACCAAATTTGAGACTCTCTTTCGAATTAAAAGTTTGACTTTTAACATTCCATAATTTTTCAAAAAGTTGTAACTTTTCTTTTGGCATTTTTTTTGGCAATTATCCTTGTTGAATTAAGATTTATACATAAGGCGAAAAGTAACCAAAAGATAATTCCATTAATTCATTAGGACTCTCATCCAAATTTACATGAATTTCAAGATTAGCAGAAGTAGAAGCATAGCAAATTTTGATCGGATTTGAACCAGTGCTATGGACTTCCTTGACCTCTAAACTCTCAACCTTTTTTAGGGTGGATTGGAGTAAGAATCAGGGCATTCACATAGTGGTTTATCCGATCATACATTGTCTAATATTCACTTTTCTCCCAATCTTCCAAGAATATCTCATACTTTGGTTTCTTCTATTTTATCATCATCATTTCCTCCTCAAAACTCTTTTTAACATCAATGCAGATGGTCGGCCTAGTCTATTCAATAATCGTGTTGGCTCTTCCTTGTCCACGTCCCCGACCTCAACCTCGTATGCGTGAGCTAAAAGAACCCCCACCAGCTCCTTGTAGAAATGTGGTGGAAGATTGTTGAAGTAGAGCTAAATGGCTTCTTAGTGATTCTTCTAAATTTTCACTTTTATTTATCATAAAATTCTGAGAGAAGAAAATTTTCTTTGGAGATGCATAATAGGCAGTGTCTTCATGAATGCCAACTTCATAAACTGAGAATGGCTATAAATCTCCCGTGATGCAATGTTTTTGTCATTCCCTGTAATACTTAATGCATTAATGTAGAGATAATAGAACCATAGTGTGTCCATGAATCCACAGTTGACGAAGTAGAGCATTGAAAAAGGTCTCAACATCAATGATGTGGAATTTTGTGGTTTTTACTAGTTCTCCAACTTTCATAAGCAGTGTAATTGATACAAGAGTTCTTTTTCCCTTTAGATTAAATCCTCTTAACATCATTTGATCGGCCATAAGCTCTTGAGCTTCAATGTCCAAATAGGTCAATGTCCTTAGACTCATCAAGTTGAGTGATGCTCCAAGATCTACTAAAACTCTGGACAACACAAATTTGTCGATGTTAATGAAGTTATAGAGTGGTCGGTTGTGGTTGGCGGTACCAAGCAACAAGTTCCCATCTGTGAAGGTTATTCCAGGTTATTCTTTTAAAGAACAAAATTCATCTGAGGATGTGCTGGCCAATTGGCCTAAGCAAATCTGTGGGTCAAGCAAGGTTGTAACATGAGATTCTCTCATGTCCTGTGACAAGTTTAGAGTGTCATAAATTCTTAGTTTGGCCAATAAATTCCTAAAAGGAGCTAGCACGTTATAATCCATTTTATATAATCCTTTGATCTTCACTTATTTGTGTGTTTCTTCCATTAGCGGAGGTCGAGGTAGCTCTTCTTGAGTTACTATTTTGTTTTCTTTTATCCACTGGAGCTATCCTCGGGGTTAAAATCTTTCTGCTCCTTAGGTTTACTTCTGTGATTTCTACTTTCTGAGATGTAGGTGAATTTTTTGTTGCTTCTTCTTGATTAGAGAGATCCAATTTGATGGAAAGAGATTCACAATGGCACTTAAAGACTGACTCTTCACTCCCAATGCTATCGTAGTCGGTGTTGTCGATGTCTTCTTCATTCTCATTAATGGGTTCAACAAACTTAAATACAATTTGAGGATCGATTTGAGAATTGATATCAGAGTTAGATTGGTCAAAGTTAGTTATGTTATTACTAGAAACAGTTGAAACATAGTCAAAATCATAATCATTATTCATAATAACCCATTGGGGCAAAAAGATAATCATACTTGGCTAGGGGTTTGAGGATTTTATTCCTTGAATCTGATACAACCAATCTAATAGGAGCAGCCCATATCCTACCCTATGCACTATAAGTCTTTGAGGTGGTGTTATTCTTCTACTTCTTCTTTGGTGTGGTAAATCTTCTAACAAAATGTCCATCTAAGCCTTGATAGGCTGAAGACTCTGAATTTGGTTTAGTATTTTCATGGACGATTTGCTCCAAACACTGCTCCATCTGTCTTTCTCTGAATAACAATCTATTAGAGGGATTGGTGTGGTCGAAATCAAATTTACCGAACCTCTTTCAGGTTCTTTTAAATTTTCTTTTAAGATTGTTATATTCCCTTCCTTAAGATTTCTCTCGAGCCAATCCTTAAAGACGAAACATTCCTCTATAGTATCTCCAAGCAATTTGTGGTTTGGGCAATAATTGAGCTGTTCTTTCTTGTCCACTTCCTCAAGTTTCTTTGGATCTGGCAATCTAAACTTAGTCTTCTTCATTATACTTCTGAACATTTTGGGAAAAGCTTCATCGTTGAAAGAATATACTTCTTTCATTCATTCTGCCATGGTCCGACTCTTTTTATTCTCTATTTGGTATGATCCCCCTTGATGCAACTGCTGGCCGGACTGGTCATATTGTTGTGTCTGCTACTAAGCATGTTGTAATGAGGAATGGGAACCTTGCCGAGAATGTTCTGCCCGTATCTTCGTTAGCTGCTTTCCTTTATTGACCGTAGCCACTGTCCCGAACTTCTTCTCGAATATTCGTGTTGCTCTAGTCTTTTCTGATTTCTCTTAGGAATTCATGTGTTTAACTTCCTCTTGCATGTTGCTCGCTTTGCTGAGTAGCTTCTTGAAGGACTTGTTGGTGAGTTCCTTAAGCATGAAAGCTACTTGCTCATGGATGCTTTTGTGTAGGATCTCAATTGCATGATTTTCCTGTAGCTGAAGTTCACATTTTATGCTAAGATTTCTCCACCTCAAGATGTAATCTATTAGGGTCTCGTTAGGCTTTTACTTCTCCACTAAGAGATCTCCAATAGACACATGATTTTGTGCTCCAGCAAATCTCTTAAGAAACAACTATTCTAATTTGGTAAATGTCTTGACCAATCCGTTGGGTAGTTCAACATACAAATCAAAAATAGCTCCTGACAAGCTGCTGACAAACTAATGGAAGAGTAAAGATTTGTTACCTCCGGTGTTTCCACAACTAGTTTGGAAATGTGCTATATGCTGCTGGGATTTTCAGTCCCATGAATTATCTTAAGGTTCGGTGACACAAAACCCTTAGGATAGGGTACAGCATCGAAATTCTCCAGGTAAGATCTACCCTTTAAAATCAATGCACCACACTTAGACTGGGCTAAGGCCTCCAGAACTTATTCGACCATCTGTTTAAAGTCCTTTTTGGGTATAGAACTTGATGGAGAATCCTTCTTCTATCAATCATCTCTGTTTGTTGAGGTAACTTCCCTCCTTTCATCGGTGATATGTATACTCTTTCGCTGATTATCTTCTGGAGAAGCTAACTGTTGTGGTTGGGATTGTCCCTAAACTGTAGCCATGAAAGCCATGGTAGTGGTCATCTCTTCCATTCTTTTCTCCATTAATCTAATTTTCTCATCCCTTAGCAAAACAACCATAGGTAGCTCATTTACGTTGTTCCCTTCAACGAGAGGTTGGGCGTGGCATGCAGATGTAGTGGCTCTAGTTTCTATGACATGAATATCCATGAAATCTTCATCAAGATAGTTGTTAAAGTCAAAATCTTCATCATCATCATTAATTGAAACTCCATGTTCTCGGACTAACTCAAAAATCTTGACCCTGAGTTTCTCAACCTTTTCTTCTATTATTGACTCTTTTATCATCTTGAGATCAAAAGAACTTTGTTGAACATCCTCCACTTGCTCATCCATCTTGCTAGGAATAGCTGCGATAATGTCAGATACTTTGAGCTCTTACTTAATTCCATAATCCTGCCCTACGGGTTCACTGAACCGTATCGGTATGACAACCTTGGGTACCCACACCTTTTTCTTTGATGGTGATGTCTTGAGATGGGGTGTCTTAACGTTAGCATGTCGGAGAGAGGTATGTTCCCCATGGTGCAGACCGAATAATGTACCAGATAACCTCTTCATCTTTTCCCTCAGAACTTTAGAAAAATCCTCATGACTGATAATTCATAGAACTCTCACACCCATATGTGATTAACTGGTCAAGGACTTATGGGGCTAGAGATTGTAGAATCGGTAGTGACGATGGTAGTATCAACTCTGCTTCCTAGGCGGAACCTGATAGGAACACAAGCAAGCAAAGCTTCAGTTGGTCTCTGGGATCGTTTAACAAATCTAGCATCCCTTAGAATTTCTTTCTTCATGCGAGGGCATACCAAACATCTCACTCGCTTAAGTAGTTCACTGATTGAACAACCTCTTTTGCAGCTATTCCTAAAATATTGTGTTGAATCGGGTGATAAGAGTAGGCTTCCTCCTCTCCCCACCATGTTCATGAGGTGTCGGTAAAGTAGCAGAAATCTTATGGATACTTTCATTTCTATTGGATTCCATTAAGGGATGTGACATATTCCCTTGCAGAAGCGGATAGGTCGCTAGTAATTCTGGTTCTTCCTGATGAGGAATTTCATCAACATACATTTCCTCAAAAATATGCGCTTTAGTAGCCTTCCGAATCTCTTAGTCGTGGTTTCTTCTTTGCGACGGAGTTAATGGGGTAGTTCTTGAACTCGATCCAATTTAAAATATAGAAGGTGGGATGACAAATTCTTCAGTTGTATCTTCAATAATCATGACCCCTCTCCCTTTAGTAGAATCAGGAACGAAAAACTTAGCAGGTGTCGTGGTGGAAGTAGTTTTTATCTTCTTATAAGAAGGGAAATCTTGTGGTCTGTTCAGGTTGAACTCATCAGACAACTCCTGAACTTCTGGAGTGGCAACTTTCATTATGACATAGGGAGCTTTCCCAAGGATGACCTCGAGATCTTTGAATCTGGCTTTGAACTTGATGGTGGGGGCAACATTAGGAGCATTACGACTCATCTGTAGGTTGCATGAGAAAGTGAGGGTAAAGAATGCCATTCCAACAGCTTCATAAAAGAAAGCTCTGAGGTTATTTATTTTTCTAATACATCATAATCCTAGTGCGAACACTAAAAAGTAACAGAGGTTGATCCTTAGATCGGGTAAGTGTTTATTTCTATTTTAGTTTGTAAAAAATTTTGAAGTTTAGTGAAAGTAATTTTGAAATAAGAAAAATTAATTAATTATATAAATATGGTTAAATAGAAAATGCAGCACAACACAATTTGATTTAATTTTCAAAATAGAAAACAAAACTCGAAGAGTAAAGTGAAGTGGAAAGTAAAGTTTAGGACCCAATGCGGGACCGACTATACAACACACAATGCATAAGCGGAAATAGTCCACCAACACCTATTAGGGGTCCAACCCCACACAAAGATAAAATTCCTGATGAACTCCTGAACCTCTCTATTCAAAGGTGGTTGAACAGACAGTCCTGAAGTCCAAAAGAGTTAACAGTACTTCCCCAAGAAAGAAATGGGTGAAGCATGCCAAAGAAAGATAGGTAATTTAGTCCATAAGGGACATGGACACATTACCAATGTATAAATATATTTTTTTCCTGATTAATATGGAGAGAGAAGCAAATTCCCCAGTGGAGTCGCCAGAAGCTGTCGACACAAATTTAGGTGGGGAGTCACGTGGAAGCTGTCAGTTGCCAAAATTGAAATATCGTCGTCCGCTCTGAAAGGGAATTGAATTTACATATATATTTAGTTTGAAAAATATATATATGAAATCAAACCGATCTCATATCTTTCATAGTTTAAATGAAAGAGTACTATACCTCAAGCCATGTATCTATCTCGAAAGATAAATACATATCTTAATAGTGAAGCTCGATCAAATAAACTAAGAAATAAATTATATTCATTTAATCTGCAAAAATCATTTTTTTTATCATCCGACAAGTTCACCTATTTAATACGAAGAATCCAATAGGGTTTATGTTAAGCTGGGTTCGGAAAAGCTTGCCATAAGGGCAAGCCCTTATAGTTAATTACATCTTAAATGGTCGAAGACACTTAAGAAAACTCTTAATAAAAATCAGGAAATGTTTTCTTCAAGGAGTTCAAAAGATAGGACTTTTCAAAGAGATCAGACGAAAGAGGTGTGAAAGGGGAATGACTCAAATTTGGAACATTTATTGTAGAAACTAAAGGATGAAGAACTAGGGGATGTCACAGATCCTGAGAAGAACCCCGGTGACTTACCAAACTATCTTTTTGTTTGATTTCAATTTCAAGGAGAAATATTCAAGTGTTTTATCTTGCAAATTTTATTAATTAGGGCTTACATTTATGTGAGAAAGTCGTACAAATAGCCTGGAGGATATGAGGATTTAAGTTGTGAAGAACGACAACCCTAGAATCTTAAGGCGAGTTAGGGCTTATATTATACAGTAGAGTTATCCAAAAGCCTAAAGATAAGTTGATGATTTACGTTGCATAAGCTAAAAACCTCAAATTCCTATGGATTTTTGTTTAATTCTAAGGAAATAATAGTTTAGCTGATATACACATGTTTTACTGTTGAAGATGGTCGTGCTACACATAATGCTAGCTCAAAGCTTCTCGTTGTGGCGAGTTTAAATTTCTTAATGTGTCAAGTTTTGATGTCAAATCCAATTTTCCCTAACGTTATGGTTATTTAAATATTATGGGGGATGTAAAAGTTGATTAGAGCAACACCGGTTAGGATCCTCTGGTTCCCTCGTTCGGTACCACAATTTTCTTTTGGATTCAATTAGTCCAAATGAATTTACTAAAATCAACTTAATGAGTTCCATACTTTCATTTAAATAATGGGAAATCTTGTTAGCAACCGTAGGTTACCTACTCTGAGGGATTCTTGATCATCCGATCGAGACATCTTAATTTAGTTGCAAATTTTGTTTTGTTGGTTTGTTTGTGATTAAATTTTTAGTTCTCTTATATTTTGATTGTTGTGGCGGTGAATTTAATCTTTTTTAATTTTTAGTTTTGGTTTTCACATGCAGAGTGACCTTATTTTTAAACATGCAAACTCGAAACAAGAGGTACAGAAAGGTAAATGCAATAACTTATAAGCATAATTGTTGATTTTTCTCGTTCCTTCCACCTGAAAGGTTAGCTTTGCCAACGTGTATATACTTTTGCAAGGAATTCAATTTATAGAAGTAGATGAAGGTAAAGCTACCAAAACCAAAGTTATGACTTTATTGAACCTCGGAAGATCTTAGTGGATGACTTTAGAACAAAATCTAGCAAGTCCAATTTGCCCTTCAAAATATTCAAAAGATTTCAAATAGCTCGAAGCATGAACCTGAACCACTTTGAACGTTTCTTGAAATATTTTGAGTTCATTTAAAACTTATCATATCGTTATATTAATCATCTAAGGTTAAGCTAAGGTTATCCCATTGCTCAAGGAAACTTGATGTTTTATTTATCCCAAGGCTATAACACTCAATTAATCAATTGATGTTCATTTTAGAGTTATGTGGGAGGGTACCTATAAGGCAGGTTTAAGTCATAGAAGACAACAACTTCAATTTAATTTAGGTTTTGTAGTGTTTAAGAATGTTAATCACCAGTCATATTATCTTCTAAACCCAATCAATTGAGTTTAGACATAGAGCCTATGTCACTACCAAGCCCTTAACAATCATAATGGGACAAATTGGTGGTGGTCAAATTTTGGTTTAAGTTACATATATTCTTATTGAAAGATCACATCATCATCAATTTTAAGCTTAAGATAAGTAAATTATCATCTTCCTAGCTTAAGCCCATCACTTAAAAATCATTTGATCATAATTGACTTCCAAGTCATGATGATTAGGGAAATTATGATTTTGTTCATATTATGAAAAGGTGGCAAGTGAGTTTCTACCTTTTGATCACATCATGTTTCAATCATCCAAAAATTTTTTATAGAACAAAAATTACACATTTTTCCTTGGTCAATCCCAAAATTTGATGAAGGCACCAAAATCTAAAATTACCGCATTGCCCTTGGGGCTTTCCATTTCATAATTCATTAAGCACAACTCAAATGACTTTAAGAATTTAAATTCTCCTATCTATGGGGTAATTAAAACATTAGAGGAAAATAATGTTGGTTTTCAAAATTTAATTTAATTTAAATAATAATTTAAATCCAGAAAATAATATTTTCCAAAATTGATTTATTTAAACATCCAAATAAAGTTTTTATTCATGAGAAAATTGTTAGGGGCCCCCTTAAGTCAGAGAAACACTTAGACAAAATTCCATGATTTTTTGAATTAAATTTTTATTAATTTAATTTATTTATTAACAAATTTCAAAGATTTGATTAAATGGAAAATAATTTTTTAATTAGAAAAATTATATTTCAATTTTTATTTAACTTCTCTGAGTTCAAAAAACCTAGAGAATCGAATTTTTTATTTTTGTGACTTTTAATTTATTTATTATAATTATTTTAATGGGAAAATAGGGGAAATTCATTTTTAAGCTTTTAAATTTTATTTTTAATTTGGAAAAATTAGGAAAAATATTTTAATGAGTCCTAACTAATCAAGAGACCACTAGGCATGTTTTAAAATTTTTTTTTTTATTTTTGGGATTTTTTAATTATTTTAAATTATTTTAAATTCAAAATAAAGCTAAAAATCAAATATTTTCTCAAAAATAACCTTTATTTTTTCTAAATGTCCCTGATCATAAGGAACTCATAAAATAACTTTTCATAATTTTTCAAAGTTTATTTAGGTTATTATAATTATTTTTATACGAAAATACATTGTTTCTTAGAAAATCAACTTTAATGCTCAAACTTAGCCAAATAATTTTTAGATTTTACTTGTCAATAAACATGATTTTTATACACAATGTAGAATTAAATTTATCAATTTTTTTATAAGTTTTTAATTTACATAAATTAAAATAATATATATATAATAAAAATTTACAGAATGATTCAAATTATCATGAAATTTTTCCTAAGCTTCTCTAACCATTGGAAACCTATTAAAATTATCCTCAAAACTTTCTAAGTAATAATTTAATTTATATAATTACAATAAGCCAAAATAGCCACCCTAGCTTGAAAATTAGGGTTAGAAGCATAGAGATAAAAATCAGAGAACATCCCCTATATCATAAGATATAAAACCTCAAAATCTAAAGTCATGGTGAGCATTTCTTGATCATAACCAATTAAAATAGTCCGTAGAGTATTTAATTCATTAAAAATCAGAGAGTAAGAAAATAATTTTTATTTTTAATCCACAATATTTTCCTCTATTCTTTGAGCAAGAGGATATTTTTCTTTTATTTTTATGATTTCTTTAGAGAAAGATATAGATTTTTGAGGTTCAACCATTTAATTTACCTTAAATAATCCATTTTTTTCTACTTAAAACATGCGGCGCCAACTCATCCTACGATAGCTCCGAACTCACATGCGACACTCTGCCATTTGATGCTACCATCCATCTCAGCTACCACGTGGCCCTCCCTTTCCCACCAAGAGTTCGTCAAGCTTGATCTCCTCCGTCCATCAAATAAACGCGTAATCAGACGACTCCCCGTTATCATCCCCAACTGACCTAACCTGAGAACTTTTCAGACAAAAACATTAATATCTTCTTCTGGACTCAACCAACATGCATGAGGTTTGTTTCTAAACCTTCATCTACTCAATATGAACATATCTATATGGCATATATCGTATGAAATACAATAAATATGTATGGAGAATCAAAATAGGCTCAGATTAGGGTTGAGGTTCAATACCTTTATCTGAGGGGGAGGCCTCAATCAGATAGTCGTGGTAGATTTTATTCGGTCCAATGAACCTCCAGACAAAGTTTTAGGCCCTGGTGATTGTCTAGGTATGATTTTGATCAAGCTCGATTTCAGGTGTGGTCTAGAGCTATGTTAGAAGCTGTTTAATATGGGGCTTTTGTGGGGAATCAACTCCTCTCGTTGTGGGGATGGTGTGTGCACATTTAATTGGATTTTGGTGGACTCTTGAAGTGTGAGGAAATTTGTCATGGTTTTAGGGTAAATTTTATTGAAGAAATTGGCCCTGTGGGGTGGCTGTCAGTGTTTGAGAGCAGTGGGATTGATCTTAAGAAGGTTTGAAGAAGCTCTGAGATTTTACCAGAGCATCCCCAAGGTTTTTTTTTTGTGGAGGGGTTAACTTACAGCCATGGCTGCTTGGTGGAGCTCAAGACTTAGCAGTGGGTGCAAGATAATGCTTATGTGGAGGAATGAAGAGCTCTAGTGACCAATCAGACTTGGCCAGCTCCAAGAGGTTTAATTTTGGGTTTTGATCAATGGGGGGACATTTGGGCTGGTTGTTTCTGATGGTTAAAGTGGTGGTTGGCCAGGGTATGGTCTCTTCTTGGCTCAGGAAGGTCAAGGGAAAGTTAATTATGATTTACTCCCAATGGCAAGTGATGATAGCAAAGCATTTTCAAAGTAAGTCTAAATATGGTTAAGGTCCCTTAAATCAAGGGACCATTAGTCCATAGCTCACCTAGGTGGTTTAGGTGGATTTAAACAGGTCAATAGAGTCCAATTGGTGATTGTGGTGACATTAATTTGGTCACTTTGGTATGGCTAAGTAAATTTTGATGTAGGGGTTCAATTTGGGTCAAATTATCTCGTAGTTGGGTTTAGGTTAGGCTACTAATACACCTTAATAATATGTTATTTTAAGTACCTATTTTATGCTTATTTTTGGTGAAATAGCACTTTAATGAAGAGTATTTTTGTGTTTTTGTTGCAGGAATATCATTTTTAGGCATTTGGGCAAAAATGGCAAAACAGACAAAATTTGGAGCAAAAAGAGCCAATTTTGGATTCTAGCACATCATGTGCCACAATCCAGAGAGCTGGCGCATGATGCACCTGGGATGACTTTTTTAATTTAAGGTAGCTCGAGATGAGACTTTTTTAAATTAAGGTAGCTCGAGATGAGACTTTTTTAAATTAAGGTAGCTCGAGACAATTTTTTGCGTGAATTTCAGAAGGACACTTGTTCTACACACCTCTTGGAGAAATTGAATGCATCTACACACTTGGAAGGTTCTTTTATGAAGGGATATGAATCTTGGATCAAATGACACATCTTTTGAATTCAAAAGAGTTGACTTTTGGAGGAAATTTTGAATTCTTTTCCAAAAAAGGAGACTTCTCATTTGTGGTTTGTGTGACATGAGGGAGAAATAGAGAAAGTGGCATGAGTTAGGATAGAGAGAGGAGGAGATTTTCTTCTTGGGTTTTAAGAGAAGAGGGAATGTGAGAGATTTGTTATTCATTACATTTTGAAGAGAGAATTGAGAGTGATTGTGAAGAGAGAAAGGCTTGGAGAGAACTTAGAGGGATTTGCTTGGGAAGGATTGTGAGATAAGTTGTATTTTTATTTCTTTTCTTTTGTAAACTTGTTATTTTATCTGAAATTTGTGTTTTCTCGTATCCTTCTCATGAATTCTTAGAAGTCTTCTTTATCCGTCTCCCTACTTTGAAGATATGGTTTTGTAAGGAATAGATTTTGTTTTCTACAGCTTTAAATGATAATAGTTTGTGATGATTTGAACTCTGATCTAAGCATATTGAAATGTTAAAACTTTTGGAGAGACATATGTTCTTAAATGAGATATGATTTCTACAATATGAGCATAATCACTTTTTTTTTCATGGGAGAGTATGTCTACCATGGGATTGGGTGTAAATAAATAGAGAAATATACTTTTGTTGGATGGAGAACTGGAGATTTTAAGGTAACAGATTAAAACCTCCAATTTGGTTTAGTTGATTGGAAACTAATGTGAGATTGTTACCCCTCAAGGGAGGGAGTAGTGATTTTAAAATTGTTTTTAGTATAAAATTTATTCGGTGAAAGAAAACATTAAATGCATGAAAAATAAAAATTGGCCTATTAGAGGATTTACAAATATGAAACTAGGCTTTGGTATACTGCAGGTACTAACTGTAAAACTGCATACAGGCTTTAAAGCATTAAATAAAACATAATATATTCTAAAGAACTTGTTGAGAATTAAAAACATAAATACATAAATTGAAAAAATTAAACTAAAAAATACTAAAAATGCCAAAAAATAAAAGTCTACAATTACTATCACAAATTGCAATTTCACAATACAACATAAAATGTTTTTACTACAAAAAGTTTTAAAAGTAAAAGTTCATCCCAATACAAAAATCAATAACAAACAAAAAAACATCAAAAAAACTAATCTATACTCATAAAATATCAATCTTCATCTCCTTCCATACCATCATATAATTCTTCTTCTTCTTCTTCTTCTTCTTCTTCATGAATGGGGGCATAGGGAGTGAAACTGACGCAAGCAGGAAAATCTACATTAGGTTCACCCTAAGGTGTCTTACCATGGCATTTTTAAACTCAATATCATGTTGAACTCTTCTCTGCTAATATTCATCATTATATGCATTCCTCACTCCCATTTCTCCCAATTGAGTTTGAATATTTATTATATCCATCTATTGAATCATCAGTTGATCCATAATTTTTTCAAGCGATGTAGATCTAGAAATAGATGCCCCTGCATCAGATGTAGGGGACCTATCCCTTCTTCCACTTCTAGACTAAACAAATGATTATACCCTCTGAATCATGTGCCTCCCAATCGGGTTCTGTGGATGCAATCTCTCTTCATTTCTATGGGATTCTACTCCTGACTACTTACAAGAGTGAAAATCAAGGCAGGGAAACCCAATCCTCCAGCTATTGAACTTCCAGCAATATTCCTAGCAAGTTGAACTATAAGTGCACCCACATTTATTGCCTTCATGTTCTAAGTGCAGTAATTGAGTACAACTCTATCTTTCGTAACTTAAGCCAAGTGATTTATTAACAACAGTCTAGCAGAAATGAAGTGGTGCCATATTTTTTACGGAATAGTTAGCATGGAAAAAGAAAAAGGTTAACTATCTTATTATTCTTAATCATACACTCCCCTCTTCCATCAGTAAAAAATGCAATCACTTCCTCCAGTGATGAATCAATAATTACAAATGTAGCATACTTTTCATGATATATGTTTCTAAGCAGATAAAATGCATTGATCCATTCAGCAGAAAATTCAACTTGTTTACCTCTATTAAGGATGTGATCTTCAACAGTGAATCTTAAGTTTGCATAGAATTCCCAGATCATCGGGACATTTGCTACGACACTGAAGTACTAGAAGCTTTCCTAGTTCTGAGCAAGGATCAGTCTCGCGGCCTCGCCACTCAGGTTTGCGAATGTCCTCTCTTGGATCACTCTTTTGGTCTCCATCTAAGTATTGTAACTATTTTGGGCTTTAAAACTAACGAATCATCGTGCATGGAAGTCCTTGGACGGGCTTCCTCTCTTAACTAGGGGAACCATTTGAAAATTCTACAAGAATGCAATTATGGTCCAAATAAATTTCTAAATCAAAATCAAACTCCTTAATAAAGGTTATTTGGCAAGAAACTTTTCACCATGAGTTTCCTTCAAGCATTTTAATCAAAAATCCAAATTTTTAGATCTCCCAAAATCCATGGTGAAAATATAAAATTTCTATTTTAAAGTTAAGCTCTTATCAAGAGAAGATGAAATCTATAGTTTTTAGCCTCTAAATCCTTCTTTTTGTCCCACAATGTGATGCTACATAATAAGGTATTGAGTTAGAAGATGACTCAAGTAGCAAAAATGGAGTTTGTTTGTGCAATTTTGTGATTTTCTAGGCAATATAGCGTGTTCGGACCTTTGACGCATCATGCACCAAGGCTCTGTAAGTTGGCGCATCATGCGCCAGAGCTTAAATATTTTAGATTTCAATTTTTGTGGACATCTACTCCATACCACTTTACATCAACCTTTATTTCACTTAAATAAACCTCTATAAGCATATATAAACATCACACTAACATCAAACTTTCACAAACAACACAAAACTCACATTTATATATAAATTTTGCGCTATTATAAACTAACATTTTTCAAGCCAACAAACATCAAATTCAGTATTTTAAACTAAACCAATGTACTAAACACTGAAATCAAAACATCAAAATTTAAAACATAAACATAGGTAGTTTTCATTAGAAAAGAAATGCAGTCCAACTCAACAAACTAAAACAGACAACACTTCACAAAACATTTCGTGCATAAATTAAGATCAAACATCTTCTTCACTATTGTCCTCATGGATATCTCCCATTGATTGGTAGTGCACATACAGATTGTAGAAGGTTCGAAATAAAACTTCATCAGTTAAATTTTCCTCCTCAATCCAAGCATGTTTCTTGATCATCTTTCTCCATCTTCTTGATCCTCTTTGAAAGTGCACTTGAGTTGTAGTAGGGCTGAACAAGTGATGATCTTTGAGATCCTTGATCCATCAGTACATTCATATCATTTTAATTTCCCATTCCAATACAGTTGTTGTACACTTCTGGATCCACGGCTTCCAAGTTACTAGAACTTTTCCCAACTTTCACACGGTGCTTGTGATTTACTGCGAAGTAGGAAAATTGTGGATGAGTGTCCCAATCCTGTTACAGATCCATTCACAATCAAAGCCAAAATTGATTTCACAATAATAGCTCCAAAATCAATAGGTTTTCTGGTTTGAATACAGTAATTCAGAATGACACTCTCCTTAGAGACCTTACTAATTTTCATGCTAGGCAATAATTTTGATGCAATCAAGAAGTAGCAGGCTTTTAAAACTGGATTTAAAAATGATGAAGTAAAACTTACATTTCCATCATCTCTAGTTTCCTAATTTGCATCTTCATTCGTAAGGTAACATGAGAATTCATTCATATTTTCTATTGTAGGGGTAAATTTTGCATAATGGTAGATAGGCACATTTTCAATCATAAACATCTCATTTATCCTGAAAGGTGTGAATTGCACAAACCTACTGACCAAAAAAAAATATGTTGAGATTTTCATACCTAGTTTATAATAATATTGATGATATTACACTTTAAAGAAGGGTATTTTTGTTTTTTGTTGTACATATGTTGAATTATGGTCATTGGAGCAAAAAAATTCAAAAAGGAGCGAATTTGGAGTAAAAAGGACCAAAATATGAAGATTTGAACTAGGGCGTCGACTACGAGCCCAACGGCATTGACGGCTGGTTTTTCCCGAGAGTCTAGAATCAAATATTCTAGAAGGCTGCCAACAGAGCCATTGAGGCTGCCGACGGCGAGAATGGCGGTTCTCTTAACAGGTGCATTGAATGTGGACAATGTTTGAAATGATGCTTAGGCAACAATTGGAAAAGTCTTCTACAACTTCTAGTGAAACATTTGGGCCAAAAAAAGAGGAGCCTCGTGGTGTAGTCTACTGAGTTTTTGTTGTTTGTAGAGTTTAGAGAGTTTAATTTAGGGTTAGTATTATGAGGAATTCTTTGAGAGTTTGTAAAAGTGGAGGGAAAGTGAGAGATTTCTTCCTCCTTGCCACTCCTAAAAAGAATTATGTGTGCTGTAAAGAAAGGAAGAGATTCAGAGGAACTTTGAGGAGTTCGCTTGTGGAGGAATTAGAGATAAGTGGTATTTGCTTATTGAAGTTTGTATGACTTTGCTTTTATATATAAGTTCTATTTTTTTTCATATCTTCTCCATGAGTTCTGAGTAGTTTCATCTGTCTTTCTCCTTCTCTTGAGATTTTTTGTGAAATGGTGATTTGAATTGGTTGAGCCATGAGAATGTTAAAGAAGTTGTGATGAACTTTTCACTTCGATCTTAATTTACTTTCAATCTGGTCAATTATTTTGTTAAAATATGTTGAGTTTCACAACTAAAGTGAAGATTACATCAAAGATTTACAGAGGTCAAAGTCATTGAAAATTGGATGCAAATAATAGAAAATACTAAGGATTTAGGGAGGTCAAAGCCCTTGGAAGTTGGGTGCAAATAAATAGGGAAATAATATTATCGAAAATAGAGAAATAATACTATGGCGTAGAATTGAAGATTTTAGAGTGACAGACTAAAATCCCCAATTCGGTCCTATCGTTTGGCTGTGATTTAGGGAGGTCAAAGCCCTTGGAAGTTGGGTGCAAATAAATAGGGAAATAAAATTATCGGTATTTAGGGAGGTCAAAGCCCTTGGAAGTTGGGTGCAAATAAATAAGGAAATAAATTATCAGTAGAATTGGAGATTTTAGAGTGACAGACTAAAATCCTCAATTCGGTCCTATTATTTGGGTGTTGAAGTGTAGATATTAGCCCTCAGGCGAGGGGAACGTGGGAGCTCCAAAGTGAGAGCCGGTATCCTCCCAGCCTAGCTGTAGATTCAGTAACCAAGCATAGGATTAGTTAATGTTCTTTATGGCTGGATCAAAGGGTAAAGAATAGGTACACTATTATTTGGCACAATACAATTTGAACTAATTCACTTTATTCACTCACTTTAATTTCTTGACAAGGAGAAGGATGCTTTCTTATATATTAAACTTCACATTAGAAACTTTATTAGTAGAATTAGTTAATTAAAAGTTTGTTAAAATTACATATTTATTTTCATTGCGTATTACTAACAAATAAGCAATTGGAACTGTATTGTTGTGGTTAAATATTGATTTTCTAAATCCTAGTTCGTAGCCTCTAGTATTACTCCCTATGGGATCAATATCCATGACTCCATTAGAGCCTTGTATTACTTGAGGGATACGTATACTTGGGTTGATAAGTGTGACTTTACAATTATTAAATATTTTATACAATTTTTTATCAAATCTATAATTGTTTTCAAGTTTTTGGTGCCATTGCTGGGGACTTAAATCTTCTAGCAACAGTATCAAATTCTTGTATTTTTAAGCATATATAAAGTCACTGTCAAGTTTTTAGTGTTGTTGCCGGGGACTTAAATCTTCTAGCAACAGTATCAAATTCTTATATTTTTAAGCATATATAAAGTCTCTATCAATTTTTTAGTGCCATTGTTGGGGAGTAAAAATTATATTTAAAAAAAATCATAATTAGAGTAATGAACAAATTAGGACTATTAGAAAACTTTTACTTGAATTGCAACTTATTTTCTTATTTAGTTAACTATTTTTTTCCGTGTACTGATTTCAATCGTATGCATAAATTTGGACGTGAAAATTTTATACCCTACGGTTTGGAATTAGAACGCATTGTTTGAAGAATTAGAAAACTAAGGAAAGAACCTAGAATTCTCAAAATAATGGAAAACAACGTGAATAATCAAGAAATGGAAAATGAACGTCAACCTAGACCTCTACGAGATTATGCAAATCCTATAGCAGAAGAAATTCACTTATCTATCCAAAATCCTAATTTAGCTGCTAATTCATTTGAGTTTAAACCTGTTGTTATCCAAATGGTACAGAATAATCAATTCATAGGTACATCAAATGAAAATCCTGATTTACACCTTGCTAGGTTTTTAGAACTTTGTGTTAACTTTAAATATGATAGAGTTTCTAATGATGTTGTTAGACTTAGACTTTATCCTTGTTCACTTATGGATAAGACTAAGATGTGGTTAAATTTGTTAGCACCTGAATATATTAGAACTTGAGGAGAACTTTCACAGAAATTTCTATCTAAATATTTCCCTCCATCCAAAACTACTAGAACTTGGGGAGAACTTTCACAAAAATTTCTATCCAAATATTTCCCTCCATCCAAAACTATTAAGAACTTGGGGAGAACTTTCACAGAAATTTCTATCCAAATATTTCCCTCCATCCAAAACTGCTGAACTTAGAAATGACATAACATCAAACTTGGGGAGAACTGTTACAGAAATTTCTATCCAAATATTTCCCTCCATCCAAAACTGCTAGAGGGGAGAACTGTCACAGAAATTTCTATCCAAATATTTCCCTCCATCCAAAACTGCTAAACTAAAAATGACCTTTCACAGAAATTTCTATCCAAATATTTCCCTCCATCCAAAACTGCTAAACTTAGAAATAACATAACATCAAAGGCTAAGATGTGGTTAAATTTGTTAGCACCAGGATCTATTAGAACTTCGGGAGAACTTTCATTTTTTCACTTAGGGATAAGGCTAAGATGTGGTTAAATTCGTTAGCAGCTGGATCTATTAGAATTTGGGGAGAACAAAATTTCTATCCAAATATTTCCCTCCATCCAAAACTGTTAAACTTAGAAATGACATAACATCATTTTGTCAGATTGATGGAGAGTCAATATTTTCACAGCCCCTATTATAGTCTTTGAGTTATTAAAAGAAAAACTAATCACAACCCCTATTATAGTTTCACCTAACTGGGAGAAATCATTCGAACTGATGTTCGATGCTAGTGATTATGTTATTGGAGTTGTTCTTGGACAAAGGTATGAAAATATTTTTAAAGTTATATACTACGCTAGTAAAACTCTTAATGATGCTCAAATTAACTATACTACTACTGAAAAAGAGTTACTGGCTATTGTGTATGCTTTTGAAAAATTTAGATCTTATTTAAATGGGACTAAATGTGTTATGCACACTGATCACTATACTATTAAATATCTGATGCAAAAGAAAGATGTCAAACCAAGGTTAATTAGATGGATACTTTTGATGCAAGAATTTGATTTTGTGGTTATTGATAGAAAGGGAACTGATAATAAAATTGCTGATCATTTGTCAAGAATAGAATATCATGAATTATTTGACACCGATAACAAAATTATAGACAATTTCCCTGATGAATAACTTTAAAATATTAATGAGTGGAAAATAACATAGTATACTGATATTGTTAATTATATTGTAAGTGATATTTTGCCAACTATGTTGAAATTGCAAGAGCAAAGAAAATTCATTCATGATTGGAAAGTATATTTTTTGGATGAACCTAATTTATATAAATAATGTAAGGATCCTATTATGAGAAGATGTGTACCCTATAAAGAAACTGAACTAATCATTCAGAAATGTCATGATTCTAAGTTTGGAGGACATTTTGGGATTGATAAAACTGCTTATAAAATTTTACAATTTGGATTTTATTGATCTACTCTTTTTAGGGATTTTTACAGATACATAAAAAATTGTGATTGATGCCAACAAGTAGGTAATATATCTAGAAGAAATGAAATGCCTCTGAATTTCATGTTAGAAGTTGAGATCTTTAATATTTGGGGATTAGATTTGATGGGACCATTTATTCCTTCACTGGGAACTTATACAGATTAATTGTGGTAGACTACGTTTCAAAGTGGATTGAAGCACACGCTTTACCTCGTTGTGATGTTAAAAGTGTTTGAAGATTTTTAATGAAAAATATTTTCACTAGATACGGAATGCCAAGAGTGATTATCACTGATAAAGGATCTTATTTCAGGAATAAATACATTCAGAGATGGGTAGGAAAGTTTAATATTATTTACAAAATCTCTACTTCTTATTACCCTCAAACTAGTGGGTTAGCTGAAGTTTCTAATAGAAAGATTAAACAAATACTTGAGAAGATTGTAAACCCTAGTAGAGTAAATTGATCTACTAGATTAGATGCCGCATTATGGGCTTACAGGACTGCTTATAAAACTTCTTTTGGAATGACTCCTTACAGACTGATTTTTGGAAAGACTTGTCACTTGCTAAAGAATTGGAGCATAAAGCATATTGGGCAATTAAGGAATTCAATTATAATTTGAAAGATGCTGTGAGAAGAGATTGTTACAAAAGAGTGAATTGGAAGAATTAAGAAATGAATCTAACAATACAAGGCTGAAGTTATTCCTTGGGAAATTGAAGTCTCATTGGTTAGGACCCTTTACTGTGACTCAAGTTTAAACTTATGGAGTTATTAAAATTGAAGATCAAAAGACTGTGAATAGATATAAAGTAAATGAACATAGATTAAAGTTGTATTTTGAGGGTAAAAGACCAAATTTTAAAGAGGTTTTAATGGTCAGTCAACCGGAATAATACCTGAATAGGTCAAGCTAACAACGCTAAACCAAATGCTTTATGGAAGGCAACCCATGGTTGCCTTTATTTTTATTATCATTATAGTATTTTTATTTGAAATTATTGTTAGTTTGTGGTAGTATTGAACTCTTCTTCTCATATTTACCCTTAAATCATCATAAAAATTAGATCCATAGAGAAAATTATAACACATTCAAACCAGAGTGAAACAGTGAAACTTTTGCCTTGGGCGCCAACGGTGGGCTTGACGCCGCTAACGACGAGAATGGCGGGATGATAGTTTCCAGAGTTTAAAATGATGGTTTTTGGTGGTTTTTGGCGGTTTTGGCGGGAGTTACTTCATATAAACTTCCAAATTTGGCTCTTAAGTTCGTATTACCCCAAAAATGAATTAAAAATCCACCAAATTCATCCCTATGGCGGCCAAGTCCACTGAAAACCTTAGATTTTGAGTGTTTAACCGGAGAAAGTTCATTAGTTACGAGGCGTAGAGAATCTTCAATAAAGTGCTGATAAAGAGGAGATTAATTAAAGAAAGAGGATTCGTGAATCGAGGATTGAAAAATCCTTCGAGAGAAATTGAAGAGATGATTGTGCAACGACGATGGGAAGTGTTGTGCTATACTACAGCCGCCGTAGTCATTCTTTTGGTGAAGGAGTTTTATGTTAATTTGCGCGGAATCAACCAGGGAGTCGTCTATGTGCAAGGTAGATGGATAACTTTTACTCCTACATGGATTAATGAGTTATATATGATCGATAATGTTCCTGTCTGCAATTATTCCAACTTCATCCTGACAAGGAACCTAATGAATGAGATCTACCAATATTTGATGGACGAGACTGAACTCTGGGAAATGAGAGAAAACGAGTATGTTAGTTTTTTTGCGCACTTCTAAACCCCGTTTCTAAACACTGGCACTTCTTCATTTCTGCAAAACTATTATCGACGATGTGGATCGATAAAGTTACAAAAGAAAGTGTTATTCTGAATTACTGCATCCAAATGGGACTACCGATCGATATTGGTTCGACAATTGTGAAGTTTGTTGGGCCTGATCGCTCTTGGATCAACTAATGAGCTTGGACATCCTTCAACAATTTTTTACTCTGCAGTCAATTCCATGTATCTTATGAGAATTGAGAAAAGTTACTTACACCTTAGAAGCCTTTGGACCCAAGGAAGAAGTTCCCAGCCAATGAAGATGAGAATGATATGACTATTATTAGGATCAATCGTCTCAGAATTCACTTCCTATTCAGCATTTAGTTCTATATGAGACACTAGTGATCCTTCACAGAATCAAGATACTAGAGAAAGAGGTACAAAATGTTATGAATGCAATTAACAATATCTTTAATTTTTTCGATCATCTAGACAGGAGGATGAAAGAGCATTTTGATCACTCTGGACATATCGATGGAAGTTTGATACGATTGATGAGAAGATGGGATTGATAAAAGAGGACTCTACTGAAGAATTCCCATGCCAACCCTTTTATAACCTCTTCATTCATGTTCAATCGATGGGTGATATCAAAGGAGAAACAAGCACAGAATCGGAAGAGTAGTAGATTTACTTTGCCACCTGTATGTTTAAGTGTGTGATTTGATTTGAACTTATGTGCTTAGGTCGCTTTATAAATTTTCTTTTAGATCTCAGTATAGTTGAGATTTGAGCGTAGGATGTTTGTTTTCAGTGTTTAGAGTGTTGTGGCTTGGATTGCGATGCTGAATTAATGTATTGAGGTTGAGAAAATACCAAACTTATGTGTGTCATGTAACGTGTACTGTAACTCTTGGAATTTATATATAATTGTAAGGTTTTGTGTTGTGAATGTTTATTTGGGTTAGTACATCATTTAATCACTTAAAATTTATGTCTATAATGATTGAACGGATGTCATCGAGGCTTGAAATTGATCAAAATTGCAAAAATCCAGAATTCAACTAGTTTTGAAAATCTCACCGACGGTGCCATCAATGCCGCGGATGGCGGCTTTTTCTTGAGATTTAGGCTATTTAATTCAATAGAACTCGCTAATGGCGCTGAAGATCCCACCGACGGTGAGATCCCTAAAAAATATTTTTAACTGCCAACCGCCACTATTCATTATCCCCTTCCTCTTAAAAAATGAAAATTTTGATCTAGGGCTTGAAGATCTTGGATTTGGGGCGATTTCAAAGCATTTAGACACCAAATTTTATCATCTCTCGGTAAGAGCTTCACTCTTACCTAAAAATATTTGATTTTCAGCTTGAATTTTTTCTACATTGAGAAGATCCGAAAAAAATGAGGATGTGGAGAAAATATTTGGAAGAAATTCATGGAATTTTTTTTTGAACACTTAGAGTCACTCTTCGAAGCCATTCTTTGAGTATTTGAAGTGTGTTTTGAAATTTTTATAATTTTGATTAGATTAACATGGCTACACTACAAAAGAGGTGAATTGAGTTTGACGAGTCTCGCTTAGTCAATGCGAAGGCTCAGTTGAGATTTACTTCATTATTTGAAGGGAAGAAATGTATACAAGATAGTGTTTTTGAGAGTCCGGGAAGAGAAGTTGAACAAGTTATTACCAAACGGAGGTAAGAAAACTTCTGTTATACCACCAATAAGGTTGCTGTGAATATTGTGAAAGAATTTTATGCCAATGCATTATATTCTGAGGACGGAACCGTTCAAGTAAGGGGTTTTTCTATTGAGTTCAGTGCCGCCTGCATTAACTCATTTTATGAAGTCACAGACTACTATGGCTGCAATTATGAAACTTTAGTACAATGGAAGACCCAATGAACGATGTCATCAACTTTCTCACTGATGGGAGAGGGATATGGAAGATAAAGCATATAGAAAGGGTAAATTTTTCTGCTTCCATGTTGAATGCCACATCTAAAGCGTGCCATTATTTTATTTCCTCTACTCTGTTACCTACATATCACCATAGTGATGTAACAAGAGATAAAGCTATTCTGAATTTCTGTATTTAGAATAATTAAACTATAAATGTGGGGAGAATTATTTATAAGAATATATTGACCACAACAAAGAGTGAATTAAGTGGAGGTCTGGGACATCCTGACCTCATTTATGCACTTTACCAACATTCGGGAGTTGAAGTTGGAGATGATGAAGAATGAGTTTACCCTATGAAACCCATTTGTAAAGCTAATTTAAAGACGTATGAATCCCATGAAGCATGGAGATCTGGGAGTAGGTGTAAAAAAACCTTCTACTTGTAGAGATATCTCTTCTAATAGTTATGACCTTCCTTCCTCTAGTTCCCCTACCCAAAATGATTTAATGAGTGAGTTAACCTTGCAGCGGAAGAGTATCGAGCAAATAAATGAAAGAATTTGGGGATTAAAATGTAGACATGATTATGATAGTGAATACTTATAGAGGAATTCTGACTTCGAAGATAGCTTACTATGAAGCTCAGGCCCGACACTACAGAGGTGAGCCTGATGTTACTTTTCCTGAATGCCTCTGTTATTTTCAGTATCAACCTAATCCATCTGCTGACCAGGGAGACGAGGATATAGTATGAGATTTTGATATATAATAGTAATTAATGTACCTTTATTTTTTTTAATTTTGTAATAGAGACAGATGTTTGTGTGTTTGTACTTTCATTTCTATTTTTATGTTGCAATTGAATAATTTTTAATTATTGTTATAAATGTTTAGTGTGGTAGTTGCAATTTGCATGTGTAGTTATAATAGATGTTGATTAGTACCTTGTAAAATTGTAATGTGATGTGATTTTTATTTGCATTTTAATATATTTGTAATTATTTTTAGTTTAGTATTGTGGATGTGTTAGCAAAATATTCTGTTTGTATAACTTTTATTTTTATATTTATTTCAAAATTTCATTATCCAGCAAATTCTCTAATGATTTATATGTATAGAAAGCTCCTAATATTATAGACTAGTTAAAGTTAAATTTTTGAGAAGGAACTGTAAAAATTTTAGAATGATGAAAATGCCTAAAGTACTGAAGTATGATTTATATTTAGAATTTTCTTTCCACCTGTATCATTCCATATTAAAAATATTAAGTTTGGGGGAGGGAAGAAAAAGATTAACTATAGATGTTCTCAAATTTAATATTTTCAAAAATTATTAATATGATTTTTGGTAGTGAATTTAATTCAAATAACTATATTTTGTAGATATTTAAATATTAGGTAGATTGAAAGGAATATTTTTGTAAGGAAAATTAATTTTTTAGATGAAGATATTTAGTATAAGAGAATAAGATTATGTTAATTATTTAAAGTAAAGAAAACTATATTTTGAAATATTAAGAATCTTAGAAATTCATTTAAGAAGAAAAGATTGGGGCTCAATGATGTAAAAGTTATGAAATACTTATAAGGAAAAGGAATGCTTTGAGTTTCAAATTTAGGGAAAGAAAGGTGATGTTCAAAATCATGAAAGGCTATCCAGATATAGTAATCCTCACTTGAAAAAGAAAAAGAAAAGATTGACAACAATCTTTGAAAAGAAAAGAATATATATATATATATATATATATATATATATATATATATATATATATATAA
>JXCR01031633.1:45459-107058 GCA_002079205.1 Phalaenopsis hybrid cultivar | reverse complement strand
TATATATATATATATATATATATATATATATATATATATATGAGGAGAAGCTTGAGGAGATGTCAAATCAAAAATTGGCTTCACTTGGACCTACCTAAAGAGAAAACCTAACTACATTCTTGAACATATATTTATGGATTAACATCTTTTTTAATAGTGTTCTCATGATGTTTCTATCATTTGAATATTTTAAGTGACTTGATATTACAACATATACTCTTTCTTGAAATGAATAGAAAACTAGAACTCTTAAAGCTAAAGACTAGACAGTCTTATACCTACAGAGTTAATTTAATTACTTGAATTTTTCTAAAAATCTCACTATAGTATTTACTTAAATCAAACTTATAGATTTTCTGAATTAAAAATTTACTACAATAGATCATAATTTTAATGTAGTACTAATATTACTTGACGACAAGTAATAGTTAAGTTTGGGGGATTTTGACTAAAAAAAATATGTTGAGATTTTCAAACCTATTTTAAACTATTATTGATGATATTGCACTTTAAAAAAGAGTATTTCTGATGTTTTGTTGTAGGTATGTTGAATTATGGTCATTAGAGCAAAAAGATGCAAAAAGGAGCGAATTTGGAGTAAAAAGGACCAAAATATAAAGATTTGAGCTAGGGCGCCGACGACGGGTTTTTCTCAAGAGTTTGGAATCTAATATTCTAGAAGGCCACCAATGGCGCCATCGAGGCCGCCAACGGCTAGAACGGCGGTTCTCTAAATAGGTGCATTCAATGTGGAAAATTTTTGAAGGGATGCTTAGGCAACTCTTCGAAAACTCTTCTACAACTTTAAGAAATATTTGGGCCGAAAAATGAGGAGCCCTGTGGTGGTGTCCGCTGAGTTTTTATTATTTTTAGAGTGTAGAGCATTTAATTTAGGGTTAGTATTGTGAGAAATTTTTTGAGAGATTGTAAGACTAGAGGGAAAGTTAGAGATTTAGAAAAATTCTGTGTGCTGTAAGAAAGGAAGAGATTGAGAGGAACTTCTAGAAGTTTACTTAAGGAGGAATTAGAGATAAGTGGTATTTACTTTTTGAAGTTCATATGACTTTTCTTTTGTATATAAGTTGTAAGTTTTGCCGTATCTTCTCCATGAGTTATGAGTAGTTTTCTCTGTCTTTCTCCTTGGCTTGAGATTTTGTGAAATAGTGATTTGAGTTGATTGAGCCATGAGAATGTTAAAGAAGTTGTGATGATCTTTTCACTTTGATTCTTAATTTACTTTTGATCTGTCCAATTAATTTGTTAAAATATGTTGGGTTTTACAACTTAAGTGAAGATTACATTCAAGATTTAGGGAGGTCAAAGTCCTTGAAAGTTAGTGAGCAAATTAAATAGGGAAATAAAATTATCGGGCGTAGAATTGGAGATTTTAGAGTGACAAACTAAAATCTAAATAGGGAAATAAAATTATCGGGCGTAGAATTGAAGATTTTAGAGTGACAGACTAAAATCCTCAATTTGGTCCTATTATTTGGGTGCTGAATTGTAGATGTTAGCCGACAGGTGAGGGGAACGTGGGAGCTCTAAAGTGAGAGCTGATATCCTCCCAGCCTAGCCACAGATTTAATAACCAAGCACAATTTGTAAAGGGTAAAGAATAGGTGGATTTGCACGATACAATTTTGCACAATACAATTTTAACAATTCACTTTATGATATTTTATGTTCTTTATGTCTGGACCAAAGGGTAAAGAATAGGTATGCTCTTATTTTGCACAATACAATTTGAACAATTCACTTTATCAATTCATTTTAATTTCTTGAAAAGGAGAAGGGTGCTTTCTTATATATTAAACTTCACATTAGAAACTTTATTAGTAGAATTAGTTAATTAAGAGTTTGTTAAAATTACATATTTATTTCAATTGTCTATTAGTGACAAATAAGCAATTGGAACTGTATTGTTGTGATTAAGTATTGATTTTCTAAGTCCTAGTTCATAGTCTTTAGTATTACTCCTTGTGGGATCGATATCAAGGACTCCTTTAGAGCCCAGTATTACTTGAGCGATACGTATACTTGCATTGATAAGTGTGACTTTACAATTATTTAATATTTTTTACACTTTTTTATCAAATCTATAACTGCCGTCAAGTTTTTGCCACCGTTGTCGGGGACTTAAATATTCTAGTAGCAATATCAAATTCTTATATTTTTAAGCATATATAAAGTTGTTGTCACCTACCACACACATAAATCATTTCTTGGTTGATCCCATGAAGAATTTCATAAAATTATTTTACTATAAGAACAACAACAACGGCAGTAGTGTAGCAAAGCACTTCCCAATGCCTCTGCGCAATAGTCTCTTCTACTCGAGTATTAGGCGTGTTGAAGCCTTGATTCACAAATCCCCTTTCTTTGATAAGCCTATTCTTCAATAGAACTTTATCATGTAATTTCTGAGCATCAAAACTGACGAACTTTTTCGGGTTGAAAATTCCAAACCTAGTGGAGTTTTTAGAGTGGGAAGCCATAAGAATTGAAAAGTGGTGACTCTTCCCTCATTTTCCCCCTAAAATATGGTCTTGAGTTGGTTTTTAGGAGTTATTTGAAGAAGAAACTGCCATAAACTGCCATTTGACGTGTTTTGAACTTTTTTGGACTCACAGCGCATCATGCTCCAGCTCTCTAGAAAGTGGCGCATCATGCGCTAATCTGGTGCAACATGCGCCAGTTCCTGAATTTTGCCGTTTTGATTACGATCCAATAATTTCTGAATTTTTCCATAAAATTGGGCAAATAAAGTTGTTTCTAAATATTTTATCAATTGCACAGGCTACATAAAGACGTAAACATATATATACATGAAATATCACAAACAAAAAAAATTAAAAAACAAACTAAATAATGATACATATGGGCTGCCTCTCACAAAACGCTTGGTTTAATATCATCGGCTTGACATTCCCAATCTTATTCTAGGTGACCCAACATTACACTCTCTTTAAAAACTTGCCTTTGGCCATCAAAATATGATTTTAATCTGTGTCCATTCACTTTAATGTTTTTTCTAGTATAGGGGTCTTCATTATTAACTGCCCTATAGGATAGACTTTTAAAACGTTGAATAAATAATTTCAATCTTGTATTGTATAACAAAATTTCCTCTCCATGTTCAAATTCCCTTTTTATTATATATCGATCATGCCATTCTTTCATCTTTTCTTAATAATTCTCACATTATCGGAAGATTCATTCCAAATTTCCTCAAGCTCATTCAATTACAAGAATCTTTTCTGACCTACTTATTTTAAATTAAAATTTAATTATTTTATGGCCAAATGAGCTTTATGCTCCAATTCAAACGACAAGTGACAAGTCTTCCCAAAAATTAATATATAAGGGGACATTCCAATAGGTGTCTTATAGGATGTCCTATGTGCCCATAATGTAGTATCTAATCTAGCAGACCAATCCATTTTACTAGGATTAACACTTATTTCTAAATTTTTCTTAATCTCACGATTATATACTTCTGTTAAACCACTAGTCCGGGGATAATAAGCACTTGCAAATTTATGCATTATAGTATATTTTTCCACTAATCTTTCAACTGTTGCATTTCTAAAATGTGATCCTCCATCGATAATGATTACTCTCGGCATTCTATATCTTGAAAAAATATTTTTAATTAAAAATTTTGAAACACTTCGAGCATCACATCTAGCTAAAGCAATTGCTTCAATTCATTTCGAAATGTAATCCACTACAATCAGTATGTATATACTTCCTAATGAGGGTATAAATGGTCCCATGAAATACAATCCCCATGCATCAAAAATTTTAATCTCCAAATTTAAATTTAAAGGCATTTCATTTCTTCTTAAAATATTACCTACTCTCTGACCGAGATAACATATTATGATATAAATATTAACATCTCTAAATAGACTAGGCCAATAAAATTCAGATTGAAAAATCTTATGAACAGTTCTATCATCCCCAAAGTGTCTTAAATTCAGAATCACGAGATTTTTGAATAATCTCCTGAATTTCTTTATAAGACACACATCGTATCATCATTAAATCGTTACATTGCTTATATAAATAAGGATCATCCCAAAAATAAGATTTTGCATCATGAATAAATTTTTTTCCTGTTGTTTCGTTAATATATATATATGGTAAAATACCACTAACAATATAATTTACAATATCAGCCTACTAAGTTATCTCCCTTCCTTTTACAGCATAAAGTTATTCATCAGGAAAAGTTTCATTAATCACTTTTTCTATATCTATTATTTCTTCTTGTTCTAGATTTGAGACATGATCAACAATTTGATTATCAATCCCTTTCCTATCGACTGCTATGAAATCAAACTCTTTCATCAGAAGTACCCATTCAATTAATCATGGTTTAACATCCTTCTTTTGCATAAAAAATTAATAGCCAAATTGTTAGCATGCACAACACATTTAGCTACAATCATATATGATCTAAACTTATCGAAAACATACATAATAGCTAATAACTCCCTTTCACTGGTGGTGTAACTAATCTGAGCATCGTTAAGAGTCTTACTAGCATAGTATATAACTTTAAAAATCTTATCATATTTCTGCACTAAAATAACTCCAATTACATAATCACTAACATCACACATTAATTCAAAAGATTTCTCCCAATCTAGCGAAACAATTATAGGACCAGTGATAAATTTTTTCTTTAAGGTTCAAAGGATTTAAGGCAATCTTAATTAAAGTCAAATTTTGTATCTTTCTCCAAAAGTTGGCATAAAGGTTTAGTAATTTTTTAAAAAACTTTTAATATATCTCCTGTAAAATCCAGCAAGTCCTAAAAAGCTCCTTATTCCCCTTACTATGGTAGGTGGAGGTAAGTTTGATATAACCTGTATTTTTGTTAGATCTACTTCCAGGCCATTTTCTGAAATTTTAAGTCGAAGCACATTTCCTCCTGCAACCAGAAATTAACATTTTTTCTCAATTTAATATGAGATTAGTCTTTTCACAACATTTTCTAAATATTTTAGACATATTTTAAATGAAGTTTCAAATAACAAAAAATCATCCATAATGACTTCAATCCCTTTTTCAACCAAATCAAAGAAAATTGACATCATACATTTTTGAAATGTTGCAGGCGAATTACATAATCCAAAAGGCATTCGTTGAAAATCAAAACTTCCATAAGGACTAGTGAATGTAGTTTTATCTTGATCCTTTAAAGCAATAGATATTTGATGATATTTGAGATATTCATCTAGAAAATAAAAATATATATGCTCAGCTAATCTATCTAACATATGGTCTTAAAAGGGTAAAGGAAAATGATCCATCCTCATGGCAGAATTTAATTTTTTATAACCTGTGCAGATTCGCCAACCAGTGACTTATCTTATTGATATCAATTCATTATGCTCATTTGTTACTACAGTCACACCTCCTTTCTTCGGAACACAATGAATTGGACTAACCTAAGTAATGTCTCAAATAACATATACTATTCCAGCATCTAACCATTTTAAAATTTCTTTCCTTACTACTTCTGTCAACATAGGATTTAATCAACTTTGAGGGCCAGCTCTTGGTTCATGTTGCTATTCTAATAAGATTCTATGCATACAAATTGAAGGACTCATTCCTTTAATATCAGCTAATGTACATCCAAAGGCTTTCTTATATCTTTTCAAAATTTCCAACAACTATGGTTCTTACATATCAGTTAATTTTGAGGATATTATAATAGGTAATGTAGATAAATCTCCTAAAAACCATACTTCAAATGTGTAGGAAGCATTTTCAGTTCTAGTTCAGGGGTTTATCAATAGATGAAATGAAATACTTGTTAATTTCTAAAGGATCTAACATTTCAAATCTTTCCTGAACATAATCCATATCCTCTTTACTCACTTCCATAGATTCATCTTGATTTCTATCCTCATCTTTATATTTCATATATTCCCTTATAAATTCTCTTTCAAAAGTTTTCTTGAAATATTCATGGTTTAAGTATTCATTAATATCCATTCTGAAGTATTAATTCTCTCTCTTTTGTAGGGTATCTCATTGATTTTTCAATACTAAATGTAACCTTTTGATCACTAACTCTCATAGTTAGTTTTCATTTCTGCACATTTATCAAAGCTCTTTTAGTGGCTATGAATGGTCTTCCTAAAATGATAGGAATTTCTTTATCTTCCTCCATATCTAATACAATAAAGTCCACAGGAAAGATAAAATTGTCGAGTTTTACCAAAACATCTTTTATAACTCTTTTAGGATAGGTAATTGAACGATCAACTAACCACAGAGTTACAATTGTAGGTAAAATATCTCCTAAGCCCAACCTTCTGAAAATTGATAATGACATAAGATTAATACTGACTCCTAAATCACATAAATCTTTTCAATAAAATCAGTCCCCAATAACACAAGGAATTGTAAGACTTTCAGGCTCTTTATGTTTTTCAAGAAGCTTTTTCTGAATTAAAGCACTACACTTTTCGCTGAGTACGACTGTCTAGTTATCTACAATCTTTCTTTTCTTATTAAATATATCCTTTATGAACTTCACGTAGCTTGGCATTTGTTACAAAGCCTCAACAAATGGGATGTTTATCATTAATTAGCCCTCAGTGGAGGGAGTAGTGGGATCTCTAGAGTGGCAGTCGATAACCTTTCAGCCTAATCATAGAATTAGGGACCAAACTCTAGATTAGTCAATGTTCTTTATAACACTCGGAAGAGGGTAAAGAATAAAATTGCTCCTATTTGGTACAAAATAGTTTTTAAATATATTTTCGAATGATTTCAATTTCTTCACAAACCTTATATTCATCATAAAGAGAAATGATGCTTTCATAAATTTGAACTTTCCGTCACAAGAAAAAATTTATTTAATTTTCGCAATTTTACTTTTAAAAGTTTAGTATTTAGTTTAGTTTAATTTCTGTAGTCTTACATCTACATTTTAATTAGCATTCACTTTAGTAGTTAATTTTTAAATTTAGCACTTTACTTTTATTTTTTTATTTGTTATAAAATAATTTTCATAATTTACTCTAGGTATTTTCCTACTTCTAGTGAAATCGATATCTACGACTCTATTAGAGCCCTTTATTACTTGAGTGATACATATACTTGCATTGATATTTAAGAGAAATTTGGAAATTTTAAAAAGATTTTTAAGAGATACATTATTTTCATAAAAATTATTTTTGCTAAGACTATATTGCATATGTATTATATATCTACTTGCATCAAGTTTTTTGCGTCGTTAAGCGGTGTCATCTTCATAAATATTTGCATATACAACTCTTTGCTTTAGCTAGCCATGAAGTTAAGGCCAATTAATTGATCAAATTTCTATGGGTGATTGTCATGAGAGTCTTAGAAAGGATTTGGAGTGACTTTGAATTGATTTGAAGGGTTAATTTGAGGGACTTTTGGCATTTGATCAATTTGGGTATGTTGGGTTAGACTTGGGCTAGAGTTGGGTTAAGTCCAAATTGATGGTTGAAAATGGTCTAGGGAAATATCATGAAGAGTTCTCAACTTTAATTGGGCATCAATTTTGGGGTTTGAAAATTCAATTATGTGACAATTGGATACATGGCTAAACTTGGGCAAATTTAGGAATTTTGGATTTGGGTTAAAATTGGTTTAAATTGAAGCTTGACCAAGGTCAATTGGGGGTTCAATTTGATGTGCGAAGATGTTTCAAAGGGTTTAAGATGCATAATTGGGGCATTTGGAAAGATTTGGGGTGTTCAATTGTTTGGGATTTTAATTTTAGGCCAAATTGTGCCTTTTTGATTTGGATTGAAATTAGATTCAAATGTACGTTAATTGGACCTGGATTTGGTTTGAATTGAGTTGGCGATGATGAATTTAAGTTTAGAATTGAAATTGGAGGAGATTGATGTCAAATTGATGGACATTTGGGATAAATTTAGGGAAATTGGGCCTTAAGGGTAATTTAAAGGTTTTGCTCAAAATAAGTCAAATTGGTAAATTTTAAGTGATTTTGGAGGTTTTGGGAAAGTTTGGGGTACCAAGGGTATTTTTATAATTTTAGTAAATTTGGGGGTATTTTGGTAATTTTGGAAATTTTGAGATGTTTTGGGCAATTTGCTAGTTTGGAATGGTTTGAAATGATTTTTGAACAAATTTGGGTATTTTGGGTAAAATTGCGAATTTTTGTCATAATTAGGGTTTGGAGGTGTTTAGGTAATTTGGGTAGATTTGAAGGCAAAAGGCCAAGTTGGATATTTTGGTGAAATTGGGGGTCCAACCACCCTATTTGAGCCATGGACCAACGAAATTCCCATTTGGATCCTTTATGTACTAGTATTAGCTAAAACCTAGCCTAGGGCTAGTGGGTTTAGGGGACCATCTACATGAGTCTCTCAAAATATCAAGGGATCACATTCAATAAGTTTTGGGTTTAGGGTTGTGTGTGAAAGTGAGTGAACCAGCACCAAAACAACACCAGGGTTAACCCTAAGGCCAAGCAGACCTATGGAGACTCCCCATGAGCTCCCCATATTGACCCCACCTATTAAGTGTTAGAGCTTAGGACCAACATGTGGAACTTCAAGTTGAGCAAAGAAAAGTTTAGAATTTCTAATGGTGAGGGTTCCTTTTCTAATTCTCTAGGAATAGTGAACAAGAATGTCCTATGGCTAGACTCTGGGCTATTAAAGAGGAAAAGCTAGACCTCAACCAAAAGCGAGGTCAACAGAGCATAAATCTTATTGGGCTATTAAGGAGTTAAATTTCAATTTGAAAGATGTTGGTGAAGAAGGATTAATGCAGATGAATGAGATTCATGAAATTAGGAATGAACTTTATGATTATGCTAGGATTTATATGGAAAAAATGAATGAAAGGCATGATCAGAATGTAATAAAAAAAGAATTTGAGCCTGAACAAAAAGTTTAATTATACAATAAGATTGAAATTATTTTCTGGAAAATTGAAGTCCACGGGGAAAGGATTATTCACAATTGTAAAAGTCTATCCCTGTGTAGTTGTTAATATTGATGATTTCAAGACTGGAAGGAATTTAAAGTGAATGGGGACATAATGAAATCATAATTTGATGGGCAAAGACAAAATTTTAAGAGACTGTAATGTTGGGTTGCCCAGAATAGAGACTGGGAATGTCGGGCTAACGAAATTAAATCAAGCGATTTGTGGGAGCAACGAATATTTATCATTGTATATTTTGCTATATTTTTTTTATTCAGAATATTATATATATATATATATATTAATTTTTTTATGGATTCCGTGTATTTGAGAAACTTGAAATTGAGAAAATAATTAAAAATATCTTTATTTACCGAATTTTATGGAAGATTTGAGAATTAATTGGATTAAAATCAGAATGGAGAAATTTTCAAACTGGCGCCTGAGGCGCCACATTCTAGAGGGCTGGTGCCTGAAGCGCCAAAATTGGCACCTAAGGCGCTGCAGCGACGAAAATGACTTTAAACGTTTCAAAAGGCAGTTTTTGGTGGCTTCTTCTTTTTATAACACGAAAACACTGATTCCAAAGCCTATTTAAGGGGGAAAATGAGGGAAGAGTCAGTACTTTTCAAGTTCAATGGCTTCCCACTCTAAAAAATACCGCCAGATATGGAGTTTTCAACTAGAGGACGTTCGTCAGTTTCGGTACGAATAAGTTACATGATCGAGTTCTTGTGAAGAAAAGGTTAATCAAGGAAAGAGGATTTGTGAAATGAGGATTCAATACATCGAATACTTGAGTGGAGGACATTATTTCATAGAGTGTTGGGAAGTGCTTTGCTATACCACTACTGCTGTAGTTGTCTCTGCGGCAAAAGAGTTTTATGCAAATCATCACAGAATCAACCAAGGAATTGTCTATGTGCAAGGCAAATTTGTACAATTCACTCCTTCAAGAATAAAATTTATGTTTATGATTGAATGTGTTTCTGTTTTCCACTATGCAAATTTTACCCCAACAAGAGATGATATTAACAAACTCTATCAATTTCTTATCGATGAAGATGCTGATTGGGAGCCTAGAGAAGACAAAAATGTATGTTTTTTTTCATCAATGTTGAATCTTGCATCTAAGGCGTGGCATTTTTTATTGCATCAAAATTACTCCCTACTATGAAAATCGGTAAAGTGACTAATGAGAGTGCTATTTTGAATTAAAGTATTCAAACTAGAAAACTTATTGATATTGGTGCAATATTTTTGAAATTGATTTTGGGTTTGATCATAAAATAATCTACTACTGGACTTGGAGATCCATCTCAATCGCAAGTGCCTTATGAAATTTGGGAAAAAGTGTTTCTTCCTTGGAAGCTTATGGACCTAGAAGTTTATTGCAACTGCATTGGAATGAGAGATGAGAAAGACATGAATATGTTGATGGACCAATAATCCCAGAATTCATCACATATTTAGCCTTTCTTTAGTTTGAATGCACTTTTGAAGAGGATCAAGAAATTTGAGAAAGAGGAACATAAACTTATGCATGCAATTGAGAATATTTCTGAAATGTTGGATCATCCCGATTGGAGGTTAAAGGAACATTTTGAACATTTTGGACGTATTGAAGATGGTTTGGTATGTTTGTTCAAGAAACATGCTTGCATTGAGGAAGATTCAAGGGATGAATTTCCTTATCAACCTTTCTACAACCTGTACATGCACTACCAATCCATGGGAGATATGAAGGAGGACGAGAGTGAAGAAGACGTTTGAACTTCATGCACGGAATGCTTATTTAGTACTTGTTGCTTATGTTATTGTGTTATGTTGGATTGCATTTACTTTCATTGTTGAACCCTATTTGTGTTTATTGTTGAGTATTTTGATATTTAGATTTCATTTTTATGATGGTTGGTTTGCTTTGGACACTGAATTAGATGTTGTTGGCTTAAAAATTATTAGTTTGTAATAGTACGAATTTTATATATATAACTGAGTTATGTGTTGTTTGTGAAATATTTGTGTTAGAAAATTATTTAATTATGAGTATAAGTGTTTATTTGAGTTAATTGGAGGTTGACGTAAAGTGGTACGTGGCAGAGTTCCTCATAAAATAAAATCTGGAAAAATTTGGAGATTGCGCCTAAGACGTCAAATTCCCGAAAAATCCCAAATTACATAAAAATTGTGAAATCACCAAGTAAAACTCCATTTTTACTTCTTAGGTCATCTCCTACCTCTAAACCGCAACTTAGGGCTTCACATTGTGCAAATTTGAGAAGATTTCAGGGGCCAAACGTCTTAGATTTCATCTTCTCACGGTAAGAGCTTCAATTTAACCTAGATTTTTTTATTTTCACCATGGCTTTGTCCTACATTATAGGAGATCCAAAATTTGGGATTTTTTATGAAGAAGTTTAAGGGAAACCCATGATGAAAATTTTCTTACCAAATCATCTTACTTGCATAGTTAGATTTATAATTTTGTAATTTATTTGGATTTTATTTGGATTTTCATAGAAGTTTCAATGACTCTACGAGTAAAAAGAGGAATGCCTAGGGTTGACGCAATAAAATTTGTCTACTATAAGGCCCAGGATTGTTACAATACTCAAATGGACTCGAGGAAATTCATCAAAGAACGGGCATTTGCTAACCCAGGTGGAAATATTGAGAGGTTGATTGTAGCTAGAAATTTGGAGAGGTTTTGTACCTTCACTACAATAACAACTGTGCATATGAACTGGGAGTTTTATGCCAACTTGTGATTCACTTCTAATGATCACATCCTCGTGAAATGTAAGAAAGTTGAACTTTCAAGAGAAAGGATCAATGCATTTTATGGACTAAGAACTGTGTTTCATTGTGAATATGTATCATTTGTGATGAATGACTCATCACTGGATGAAGTAATTACCATTTTAACTGATGGAAGGGGAGAATGGAAAATTAACAATAATAAGAAAGTTAATTTCTCCACTTCCATGATGACTTTATAGTCAAAGGAATGACATTACTTCTTCTCTACAAAATTACTTCCAAGAAATCATCTAAGCAAAGTAACGAAGGATAGAGCTATGCTAAAATTCAGCATTCAGAAATGAAGGCAGTAGATGTTGGTGCTCTTATAGTACATCATGCTCAGAGTATAGGAAGGAGTGCTACAACTAGTGGTTTAAGATACCCTGTCATGATTTTCACTTTATGTGAACAATCAGGAATAGAGTCTCATAGAAATGAGAAAAGCTGCAACCACAAAATCCTATTAGGAAGCATACAGTTCAAAGATTTGAATCATTTGTTGAGCCCAAGATTGGAGGGGGTGATAGAACCTCAACATCTGCTGCAGGGCCAATTTCTTCTCACTCTACTTCACTTGAGAATATTATGGAGCAGCTTAGGATTCAACAAATGGATATTGTAAATATGTAAAATACGATTGGAGGAATTTAAGCAATGAATGTTTATAATGATGAATATAAGCAGAGGAGAGTTCAATATGATATAGCATATGAAGAGGCAATTGTTAGATTTCTAAGGAGTGATTATAGTGTGGAATTTCCAACTTGCCTTAGTTTCACTCCTTATAAGACAAATCATGAAGAAGAAGAAGATGATGATGATGATGATGGGGAAGGGGATGAAGACTGATATTTTAGGAGTTTTATTTGTTTATTTGTTTATTTGTTTGTTATTTTGATTTTTTGTGGTTTGTTTTGTTTGGAAAGGTTGAGAAATGAACTTTCATTTTACTATTGTGTTGCAGACTTAATTATAATAATAACTGTAGATTTTTACTTCTGCATTTTTAGTATTTCAAGTTTCTGTTTCTCTTTTTAATTCTCAGCAAATCCTTTACAATATATTATGTTTCATTTAATGCTTTAAAGTCCGTATTTTTAAAGTTAGTACTTTTAGTATATTAGAGCTTAGTTTCATTTTTAGAAATCCTCTACATGTTAGTTTTTATTTTTATAAATTTACTATTTTTTTCACCTACAAAATTTTGTACTGAACATTTTTAATTATTTAAAAATTTAAGTTTGAGGGAAATAAAAATTTCTTTTAAAAAGGAGTAAACTAAATTTTACTTGTCTTTAGTTAACTAAATTTAAGTTTGAGGGAAATAAAAATTTCTTTTAAAAAGGAGTAAACTAAATTTTACTTGTCTTTAGTTAACTATATTTTTGAAATTAATTTAACATGACCTGGGATATGAAGAGTTAACTTTAAATGACTATATTTATGTTTATAAATATCATGGTAAATTTAGGTAAAAGTTTTTACTAATGAAGGTGAATTCTAAGGTTAAAGATATTTGGTTTGAGAAAACAAGACTATGTTTTTCTATTAAAATAAGTAAAATTGTATTTTTGAAGTATTAAGAATTTTTTAGTTTCATGTAAGAAGAAAAGAATGAGACTTTATGAAAAATCATAAAACTAATATGAATTTATAAAGTTAAGAAAGGTAAAGAGTTTTAACTTTAAGAAGAGGATAGTGAAGTTCAAAATTATTAAAGGATATCCAGATATAGTAATCCTCACTTGAAAAAGAAAAATAAAAAAAGGATTGAAAAGATCTTAAAAGAAAAAAAAGAAAAGAAAAAGAAAAAAATAAGAAAAAAGAAAAGAAAAAAAAATTGTGTGAGGAGAAGCTTGAGGAGATACCTAATAAAAAATTAGCTTTACTTGAATCAATATAAAGAAAATACTTCATTACATTTTCTAAACTTGTATTTCAGTATTAACATCTTTGCTAGTAAAGTTTACATGAAGTTCTTTTTCATATGGATATTCTATGTATCCTTGATATGACAAATTACAATTCTTCTTAAAATGAATAGAGATTCAGAAATCTTAGACTTGATTACTATGTATTCTTAGACTTATAGTTTTAAATTTTTTTCTAAATTATACTATATTAAACCAAAGTAAAGAAGTTTATAAGTTAGGGTTCGTTTGAGGCAGCTTCTGCATTTCAGGATAAGCTACTTATCCTGAAACGCGGCCCGTCGGCCGACCGCAAGGGTCAACCCGCGGTCTGCGTTTAGTTTAAAAACCCAAATAAAGTTTCAAATAAGCTGGTGAAATGCGCAAACTAAATAATATGGCTGCATTTTGAAAGTGCCGCATGCACTTATAAGCTGCCCCAAATGGACCCTTAATCTCTGTCCTAAGTACTTTTCTTGTATGTAGTAAAAGTTTCATTTGAGAACAAGTAACATTTAAGTTTGAAGGATGTTGATACACCAAATAATGAGTTGTTTTAAGTATACATTTAATGCTTATTTTTTGTGCTATTGCAGTTTAAAGAATGGTATTTTCAAATTTTTTTTGCACGTATATCAATTTTAGATAGTTGGAGGAAATGTAGTAAAAAGTACGAAATTTGGAGTCAAAATAGCAAATTTTGTGATTTTGGAGCTTGAAGCTCCAGAACTGGTGCCTGAAGAACAACTTTACAGAGAGTTGGTGTCTGAAGTGCCAGAATTGGCAACTGAAGCACCATTTTACAGAGAGCTGGTGCCTGAAGCGCAAGATTTGGCGCCTGAAGCGCCAAAACCCAGAACAACACTGTCTTAAGCAACTTGGTGCCTGAAGTGCCAGAACGAGCTCCAGAGATGACTTTTTATGAAATAAGGCTACTCGGGATGAACTTTGCTCAAATTTTAAAGGTTTTACTTATTCTAAACGCCCCATGAAGCAAGTAGTATGAGAGGTGTTTTTCAAAAAAGGCACGTGTGAGAGAGAGAGAGAGAGAAAGAGAGAAAGTCAAGGGCTGTGAGATTTTCTTCAATGATTGTAAGAGGAGAGGGAAAGTGAGAGATTTCTTCTTCATTATACTTCTAAGAGAGAATTGAGAGTGCATGTAAAGATGGAAAGTGCTTAAAAATAACTTCTAGAGATTTTCTTGGGAATGATTGTTAGATAACTTGTGTCTTTTATTTCTTTATTTTTGTAAACTTACATTTATATATGAAATCCGTATTTTGTTGTTTCCTTCTCATGAATTCTGAGTAGTCTTCTTTATCCTTCTCCCTACTTTGAGATATTATTTTTTGAAGAATTGATTTTGTTTTATATGGTTTTAAATGTATAATTTGTGATGATTTAAACTAATCTTCATTTACTTTTTGATTTGGCCAATTGAAATGTTAAAATGTGTTGAGAACATATGATGTGAAAGGGATATGATTTGTACACTATGGTGAGAGTAATATTTGATTCCTTGGAAGAGGATGTCATCCATGGGGTAGAGTGCAAATAATAGAGAAACATATTTTATTGGATGCGGAATTAAAGATTTTAAGATGACATATTAAAATCTCAATTTGATCTTGTTCATTTAAAACTAATGCAAGATTCTTAACCCTCACGTGAGGGAGTAGTGGGAGCTTTAGAGTGACAGCCAGTATCCTCCTAGCCTAACAACAAAATTAGGGACTAAACTCTGGATTTGTCAATGTTCTTGATGCACTTGGAAGAGGCTAAAGAATATGATTGCTCCTATTTGGCACAAAAAAATTTTTATATATTTTTTAAATGATTTTAATTTCTTCACAATACATATATTCATTTTAAAGGAGAAAGATGTTTTTTTAAATTTTGAACTCTTCGTCATAATAAAATTATTTAGTTTTCATAAGTTTACTTTTGAAAGTTTAGCAATTAATTTAATTAACTTAGTTATTTTAACTACATTTTATTTAGCTTAAAATCAATTATTTTAAATTCAAACTTCATACTTCAATTTTATAGTTTAAATTGTGTTTTACATTATAGTCATATGAACTTATCTATAAGAATTTCTAACTTCCCTGTGACATCGATATCTATGACTCCTTCAGAGTCCTTTATTACTTGAGCGATACATATACTTACGTTTTTATTAGGGGATTTAACAGTTTAAAAATTTTTAAAAGATAAAATTATTTCATAAAAGTTATTTTGTTGGGTTTACATTGTATATTTATTATTATAAATATTGTGTGTATTTTGTAATATTGAAAAATATTTGGAAAAGAAACACGTAAAAATATGTCGCATCACATTGCCCCTTAAATAATAAGGAAAAAACCTAAATTTAATAAAATCACAAAGGACACAGTTATACTAGAATATGGAACATAATTCAAGGAAGTTAGCTAGGTGAAGATTAGAGTTCATAGATTGTAGTGCCCAAAAATGGTTTTTTGGACCATTTAAATTATGGTAAGTCTCAACTTAAAGGTTTTGGCCTCAATAGTGGGATATTAGATGCTCATGTGGAATTATTTAACATAAGGGTTGCCATAATCTCTAAGTGGTTTCATGTTGAGGGTGTTAAGGTTATCCATCTCAATGGGTTTGTCAGTGATTGAGTGTGCTCTCTTAAGGTGTTTGATGACACATTGAATTTTAGGGTCAAATGAGGAAAGGTCGGACTCAAGTCCCTTTTGCATACAAATTAACATGAACAAAGAATTCCTACAATAAACTTAACAGACTCCAAACAAGCAAACAATCACGATGACCCACACAAGTCAGTCAACAAATGAAAATACAAAGGATGCATCACATTTAACAAGGGAAAATAAACACTTTTTTTCCTTTTTGGCTTTATAGTTTTTCTTAGGTTCTCAATTTTTTTTAGCACTTTCATAAAAATATAATAAGAATAGAGATACAATAATAGAAAATAATAAATAAAAATAAGAAACATGAATACAAAAGTGTCAAATCTAGATCGTAAGCTTATCAACTAAAACTCTTCTAAAATAAAAATAATTATTAATGCTTTTCCCCAACAATCGTATCAAAAACTTGACACACTTAATCTTATCATGAAGTAATAGTACATGTATACATGTTAGTTAATATGTGCTCTATGAGTCCGCATATTGATCCCTCAATGAAACGCTTAATCTCTAGTTTGCTAATCTTGTAAACCTAGCTTGGTGAGATCTCAAAATATGTTGAAATCCAAAAATTCTACAAAAATCAAATCAAACTACTGACAACAGAAAATAGAAACTGGAGAAAAATCTTAGATGTTCTTCAGAAATAATGAGTCTCGTGCTTCTGTGATTCGAGTAGCGTGGTAGTTCATGGTATTCTTTAAAGTTTTTTCTACGTGATAGTTGCCAATGAGGGATAAGTTTTCTTTTATGCTTATTTATAGGTCAAAAGAGGAATTTGAAACACATGAAGTTAAATCTTGTTTCACCCTATGTCATTTCCTAAGATTTTTTTTATCCTCTATAAAGGTTGTATAGTCCTACTTGAATATGTCAATCATCATAGGATTCATTTGTCAACCTTTTTGTTCTACTATGCGATATTTTTAGCATCCTAATTGGCTAGATTATGCGTAATTGAAATCCATAAGGTTAACAAACAACATAAGCCTATAAAAGCAAGGAAAAACACTATTTAAAAACAACTTGATAAACCATGATAAAGCCACACCCTACATCACATAGACACAAAAAGGAATTTAGCAACACATTGTCAAGAAAACAAGAGACTAGAAGACTATGTAGATCATTACTACAAGAAAAAAAGAAATGTTAAATTGAAAATATAAAATAACTTCTCCACAAGATTAGAATCTTTCCCTCTCACAAAAATGCTTTAAATAAATCACAAGAACAACAGGAGGCAATTCAGCCCTTAAAAGTTTCAATCCACGGAAGAAGAAAACTTAAGGGGAGAGCTCTGTCTAATCAAAATCCCTCTTTTCTCACAGCCTCCAACCTCCCTAGATACCAAAAATCATCCTTATGAGCATATATATAAGTAGAGCATGATAAAGGCATGAAATTTTTCCAAAAAAAGTCTAACTAGTTTGGTACAGGTGCGTCAGGATTCTAGCATGGACACACTATGCTAGGTGCGGGTGTGTTGTCTAAGGATTGCTGACTTGTAGGCTTGATGCAGCTTGGTGCAGGTGCTTTATGGGGGTGTCGATGCACTCTGTTTCCAACATGGCAGTGTTGTGTTAACTCAGGTGCGCTGGTCCAATTTATCCTCTTTTACGCTGATTTCCATCTTTTTTTGCTCCAAAATCACGTTCAAACTATCTCCTACGCAACTGAGACAAATATTTCTTTCTTAAGAATAATATCAACATAAAAATATGTAAATATATGGAAAAACATTTTATGGAAATATCACTTCTTTTGTTATATCAGGACCTTTCTTTGTGATTCAAAGTTATGGCTCTCCACAACCTCTGACAGTTGTTGAGATTCTTGGCTACCTAACTGCTCTATTTGGCTTTATAAGTTTCTTAATGAAGCAATTTGGCTATATAATTGATTTAGTAAATATACTGACAATACAATCAAATTCTCATTTTCCTCAGTGTAGTTACTATTTTGGTTATTCCAATATTCAACAGGATTGATTTGGGGGCTCCACTACTACTTGTTTTCTATATTTGTATCATTATTAGTTGAATTAAGGTTTTGGTGAGTTAACCAACATGTGTTGTAAATGATGGAGTTTGGATCATCAAACTTAGTTTCTATGACGGTGTTCAAAGTTATTTTGATTGCTAGCCAACAACGGGTTGACATAATCCTGAAAAGGTATAAATTTATTTAGTTGTAGCTTTGTCATTTGGCGTTTAAATTTATTGTAAAAACTAGGCATCAATTGGTTGTTATACTTCTGAAAAGGTTTAATTGGTTTTCTTGAGGAGTGTTGAATTTTTTTTAAAAAAAAAATAATATTCAAAGGAAAAGAATAAAACAAAATAAAAATAAAGATAAAAATAAAAATAATATTCAAACTTAGATTCTTACTATTTTGACTAAAATTTTTCTAAGGCTAGAAAAATTTGACAGCTATCTCTGACAACGGTGCCAAAAAATTACTATGGAGTAAGTCAGTCATCACACAAGTATACATGTCAACTAATAATGCACTTAAAGAGTGCAGCGCATCAATTCCACAAGGATACTCTAAAAATATTTCTAACAGGCAAAGTTATAATTTACTGAACTACTAAGTCTAGTTTAAAAAGATCAAAATCAAAAGATGAATCTAAAATACCTAAAAAGATAGTAAATAGAAATAGCAGGAAAATGTGTTCAGCATATTGAATATGCAAGACACATACTCCTGTGACATAGTTTTGGTTATTTTTTGTAGTTTTTCGAGGGCCTCCACAGTATAGTTGACAACAAGGGATAAAATTTTTTTTCTTATGCTTAAGCTTACGTAAGAAAAGGGTTGGAACTCATGAAGTTAAATTCTCTTATTCTTCATGTCATTCTGCAAAATGTTTCTGATCACCTAGATAGGTTGCAAAATCTTACTAGAATATGTCTAATCATCCAAGGAATTGGTGGTTAACCTACTCATTCCACTGTGTAACGAGTAGAAGTCATAATTCACGAGGGACTTTAACTTTCTTATCATGTTCGATAAAATGTAAATGATGATAGGAAGATTAACACATTAATATTAGAAATTTATGCTTCAGAAAGGTATCGAGGGAAGAAGAAATTCATAGCTTGAAAATAACAAGAAATTCACAAGAATTATCCATAGGAATACAAAAGAAGATTAGCTATATTGCATGATGAAAGATGAAAGGAACTTTTTTATTGAAAGTATAACGAAGGGAAACAATGTAATAAATACAGAATACTTAAGATAGAGTCAATCGATCCTTAAAATACATCGAAGTTGTTTATAATCAACACAAATATTCATAAATTTCTCCCATACAAATGCACTCAATCTCACTTTACAAGATCATAAAATGCTCAAACAATCACGAATTAACAAGAAAACATACTCTTCCGAGCGAAGCCGAGGAATAAAACTCCCACAAACTACTTCCTAAGCCTTAAAGCCACAGCCCTATGAACAAAAAGTCTTCACATAAAGATAAAACCATGGTTTTATACTTACGTATTGTATTTGATATAAAAAGTAGGTATAAGAACTCTCCAAGTTGGTCAAAATCTTCAAATTCCGTGTTTTCGCAGCTGGATTTGGTATGTCCTAGCCAGACAAGTGTTTGCTTCAAATGCACCAACTGGTTGGGCACGTGCAACACAAGCAAGTTAAATTTGGCAAGCCAAGAGCTTGGGTTTGGCAAGTCTAGGAAGCGAGGTAGCCCAGATGGATTTGACAAGTCTGCAAGTGCGGGCAAATGCACCGTGGGGGTGCGCATGCCAGCGTACGCAGAGGTGGGAAGTGTTGGAGGAAAGCTGAGAGGCTATGTGCACGACTGTGGGGGCACAAATGCCCATTCATGGGTGGAGGGCCCATTGGTACGAAGACCTATTTTTCATCAATTTTAGTCTTTTTCTTTTTTTTCCAAGTGTCTTAAGCCTTGTATTCTGCACAACATGAAAAAAATATTTTTCTCAACTATAATATCATGACAAATAAGATAATTAACAAAATTTAATTTCCGAAAATTATGTAATTTCAAATTGTATCATCAAGTAATGGATGTAGAAGACCCCAATACTCGGCATTGGGAGATGGACTTTCGTGGAGCTTCTTCAACAAGTGAAGACAAAATTACAAGCAATAGTGCCCAGTAAAGCAGGGATCAAACCTATCATCACCAATCTAGTGCAAGGGATGTTACGGTTCTCCTACCACTTGACAGAGTTGTGCACAAACAACAAAGCAAAATATGAAGGATTGTTGATTGATAAAGAATTGATAAATCTAATGGATATAAAGTGTGTTACTGTCTATGTAGATTCTCAATTTAATATCAACCAAGTTGGTAGAAGATACAAAATTTTGAAGTCAAAGCTCGCGCCCTACTTCTACTACACAAAGATGTTGGAGCAAATTTTGAAGTTAGCCATGTACAAGATTTCAATGGGAGAAAACTCTCTAGTAGTTGATTTACTCTTCAAAAAATTTTTGGACCTATANATATATTAATATAAATTATGAATAAATGTTTATTTAAAAAGCGAGAATTACACGTTTGAACAAATAAAATCGCTTAGACGTTTACATTGAATATTCTTCGCCGGTACTACGTCCCCACGGTTGACCGACTAATTTTCTCCATCCCATAATCTTCGTCGTTCCATTCCCACTCTANAAATATAGATATAAATTATGAATAAATGTTTATTTAAAAAGCGAGAATTACACGTTTGAACAAATAAAATCGATCAGATTACATTGAATATTCTTCGCCGGTACTACGTCCCCCAACGGTTGACTGACTAATTTTCTCCATCCCATAATCTTCGTCGTTCCATTCCCACTCTGTTTCCCTCCGCCGGAGGAGGAATATTGGAAGATCTAAAAGGTATCTATGCTCTATAAAAACTCATCAGCGCTTCAAAACATCTCAACCGAGTCTCAACCCATGGCGTCATCCTCTTTCTCCCAGCTCGCTGTCCTTACATTACTTTTCCTAAGCACTAGCCTAGCCAACGCCGGCACAATTGCCGTCTACTGGGGTCAGAACGGCAACNATCAGCGCTTCAAAACATCTCAACCGAGTCTCAACCCATGGCGTCATCCTCTTTCTCCCAGCTCGCTGTCCTCACATTACTTTTCCTAAGCAGTTGCCTAGCCAACGCCGGCACAATTGCAGTCTACTGGGGTCAGAACGGCAACGAGGGAACTCTCTCATATACCTGCGGTACAAAAAACTACGGCTACGTAATCCTCTCTTTCCTAACCGTCTTCGGCGGTGGCCAAACACCCGTTCTCAACCTAGCTGGCCACTGCGATCCTCCATCAGGAACTTGCACAACCCTATCCTCTGACATCAGCTCATGCCAATCCCTCGGCATCAAAGTCCTACTCTCCCTCGGCGGTGACTCAAGCGGATACTCTCTTTCTTCGTCTGAAGATGCCAGCAATGTTGCCGCCTACCTATGGAATAATTTTCTTGGCGGCACTTCCAGTTCCCGCCCGCTTGGTTCGGCAGTTCTCGACGGAATCGATTTTGACATCGAGGCTGGTGGCTCCGACTACTACGACACCCTCGTGCAGACGCTTGCAAACTACGGCGATCAAGCAGGCAAAAAGGTGTACCTGTCGGCCGCGCCGCAGTGCCCTTACCCTGATGCGCACTTGGATAAGGCATTGGCCACAGGCTTGTTCGACTATGTTTGGGTTCAGTTTTATAACAATCCGCCGTGTCAATATGCGAGTGGGAGCGCTGAAAATTTGATTAATGCGTGGGGAGAGTGGACGCAGAGTGTGAAGGCGTCTANCTTTGTGTCGCAGGTGCTGCCGGCGGTGAGTATGTCATCCACGTATGGGGGAATAATGCTGTGGAGTCGATATNCACAGGCTTGTTCGACTATGTTTGGGTTCAGTTTTATAACAATCCGCCGTGTCAATATGCGAGTGGGAGCGCAGAAAATTTGATTAATGCGTGGGGAGAGTGGACTCAGAGTGTGAAGGCGTCTGCGTTTTTCGTGGGGTTGCCCGCGTCTCAGGATGCTGCGCCGAGTGGAGGTTATATACCGCCGAGCAACTTTGTGTCGCAGGTGCTGCCGGCGGTGAGTATGTCATCCACGTATGGGGGAATAATGCTGTGGAGTCGATACTATGACTTGCTTAATGGATATAGCGATGCAGTTAAGGGCAGCGTTTGAGACAGGAAGAAGATCTGGTTTTAACGGTTATCATGATCAGTCACTCTTTAATGAATATTATGTTTAATGAGTTTAAATTAACTAATATTTTTCTTAAAATATAAATAAAATGGATGTATTGGGGTTGTTTATGAATTAGAATGTAAGATGAGGNAAGAATATTATGTTTAATGAGTTTAAATTAACTAATATTTTTCTTAAAATATAAATAAAATGGATGTATTCGGGTTGTTTATGAATTAGAATGTAAGATGAGACATATGCTGAAATAATACAATATATGATTACTTGTAGCACCAACAGCAATATGCAATTAGAGTTGACTTTTCAGTTGAAGGACCTAGCTATATATTATATAATTGTTGACTTATTAATTAAAGAAATTAATTATATATTTTATATAATTCTTAATAGAGAGAGAGAGAGAGAGAGAGAGAGAGAGAGAGAGAGAGAGAGCACACACATAAACAATATCTAAACTTTATATTCACTTGATAACAACTGAAAATTTAAATTATGCAAAAATGTACATTAAAAGTATATTTATTTTTAAATAAGTTAATATTTNCTAGCTATATATTATATAATTGTTGACTTATTAATTAAAGAAATTAATTATATATTTTATATAATTCTTAATGGAGAGAGAGAGAGAGAGAGAGAGAGAGAGAGAGAGCACACATAAACAATATCTAAACTTTATATTCACTTGATAACAACTGAATATTTAAATTACGCAAAAATGTACATTAAAAGTATAATTATTTTTAAATAAGTAAATATTTAAAACAATTTACTGCAGAAAACTTTTTTTAATAATTTTAAAATTCATTTTATAGCGTTTTAAAATCTTACATAAAAAAAAAATTAGAACTTTAACTGATTGCACTAATTCTCAATTTTTTTTAATTAGATATTCGAGAAATGATATCCATCTTTAAGAATTACTTAAAAAAATNATTTACTGCAGAAAACTTTTTTTAATAATTTTAAAATTCATTTTATAGCGTTTTAAAATCTTACATAAAAAATAAAAAAATTTAGAACTTTAACTGATTGCACTAATTCTCAATTTTTTTTAATTAGATATTCGAGAAATGATATCCATCTTTAAGAATTACTTAAAAAAATGGATCATTTAAACGTTAAATCACTTGTCTTAATTCTAAGTTGGAATGATAAAAATATTTTTAAAAGTTATCCCTTAAAACTTATCAAACAAATCTCTTAAAAATAAATTGGTAGGATTAAAAGTCTGTCTAGGGGAGTTGCAGCTTTTTGAAGAAACAATTATGAAGCTGCTACAGATCAAACTATCACTAAAAATGTTGGTGCAGTTATACAAACTTTATTTTTAAAAAATAGTTAGATCGCAGTTTTTTAGAAACCTCCGACAAAACGTAGCTTTAAGTTGCCGTTTTTTTTTAATGTGCAGACAAAACAATGTTTTGCCACACGAAAACACCGATTTGTCACCGCTTCGTCATTCCACACTCACCCTAAAAGTTCTAAGTTATACTATTTCATTACATCTAGATTTGCATTACTACTATCTTTTGTGATTTTTACTTTAGTTTTAGGATCTAATGCTAAGAAATTATTTTATAGTTTAATCAAAAGTCTGTATTTTTAGGCCTTTTCACAAAATTATATTAATGAAACGTAAGCAAGAGGTTTTTAATAAATAAAACACTCAAATAATAAAGTTTTCAGTTCAAAGTATTAAGTTTTTTTTTGTTATTGCTGCACCTTCCTAATAAAACGGTTGTAAGGAAGTGATGGAGAAAGCAACTTCACAGGAAGCTGCCNGCCTTTTCACAAAATTATATTAATGAAACGTAAGCAAGAGGTTTTTAATAAATAAAACACTCAAATAATAAACTTTTAAGTTCAAAGTATTAAGTTTTTTTTTTTTTGTTATTGATGCACCTTTCTAATAAAACGGTTGTAAGCAAGTGATGGAGAAAGCAACTTCACAGGAAGCTGCATGAAAATTATATATATATATATATATATATATATATACTTAAAAAAATATACAACGGATTTCTTACAAAAACTGCATTTTAATAGGTCTGGTTTAAATAAAACAACTTCCCACAATAGCAATTTTTAGAAAACAACAAGTAAACAGGTTCACAAATAAAGTTGTGGTGGCGGTCTAAAACTCAAACCAGATAAAAAGTCATACCAAATGCACCATATGTCTCAATACTGTGCAGCTTAGTGTATTTCTGAGCTTCTCGATATTTAATGATTTGAACTCTTTTTTATTTTGACATCTTGAGAAGTGTTGCCTTAAAATTGAACTATTTGTATAGAAATAGAAAATAATCCTTGATCATAAATATTAAAATCATATAACCTCTAGCCACAACAATTTTTGAGAGTTTTCTTAAGAAATTAATTTTTATATTTATATTTAATTTTAAAGGCTTGTTCTTATGGAAACAACTATATTTTAGAATAACTTAAAAACCATCTTTTCTAGACTAGGTAATGAAAAAAACTTTGAGGAGCTGTTAAAAGATTTCAAAATTTTTAGAATTAACATATTTTTCTTTTGAGATGGTAGCTTCATTATTTTTATCAATTTTTATCATAAAAAAAATTATTAAGTTCTAATATTTAACTTAACCATATAGAACAAAATAAAATGTCAACAAAAATATGTGCATTTCTATAAAGTATTTATTTTAGCCACTTATGAGAGAAGTAGTAACCCTATGTTAACTGATGCACCTTGATCTACAATAGTAGAAAGACCTACAACAATATGGATTGTAGGCATTGGTGGTCATGTAAATAACCAATGCAAGAGTCCATAAGATTAAGACCTACACCATAAGAAGTAGGCATTGGGAATAGACAAAGGGCAGGATGGTGGAAAATGTACATAAAATGCTTATAAAATATGCACTAAAAATAAGTTTTTTTAGATGGATCAATTCCCCCAAACTTAAACGTTGCTTGTCCTCAAGTAACACCTTATACTATAAAAAATTTTATAACTTGTGGTACCAAATTTAACTTTAAGTAATTTATAATTTTTGCTTTATAAATGCTATAATGAAACTTTCAGAAATATTTTTAATTACTCGGGTTAAAAACTAAAATACTAGAATATTTTGCGGTCAAGTTTAAAATTTCTAATTTTCTATTTATTTCAAAAATAACTGCAATTTGTCTTACTTAAGGTACTTAGAAGAATTACCAGAATAAGAATTTCATGTGAACATTGTTATTAAAGGTGATAATACTTCTAAGTCAAAGTTAGAAATGTAAATCAATTTTTTTTCATAAGATGATTCAAGTCGAGCCAATTTTCGATTAGGCATCTCCTCAAGTTTCTCCTCACATATTTTCTCTTTTTGCATTTCTTCTTCTTTTACTTTTATGATCACTTTCAATCATTTATTTTTTCTTCTCTATCTTTTTTTTATATGTCAAGTGAGGATTACTATTTCTGGATATCCTTTAATGGGTTTGAACTTCACTATCCTCCTCTTAAAGTTAAAAACATCTCACATTTATTTACTTTAACAAATGTGTATTAGCTTTGATGATTTTGCATAAAGTCTCAATTCTTTTTTTTTTTCAGGTATAAATCTAAGATCCTTAATATTTCTAAAAATACAGGTTTCCTTACCTTAAATAATGAATGCATAACTCTAAACTCTTCATACTAAATATCTTAATTCTAGAATTAACCTTTATTATTAAAAACTTTTACTTATGTTTTCTACAACTTTTATAAAATCAAAATTAGAAGTTTCTAAAGTTAACTCTATATACCACAGGTTGTGTTAAAAATAATTTTGAATAGTATAATTCCTTGAGGACCAATAAAGTTTAGCTTAAAAAGGATTTTTCCCTTCCCCCAAACTTTAATTTTTTAAAGTAATTTAAAGCAGGAAAGTTCATGAAGAATAAGAAAATTTTTTAAATTTTAAAACAGGAAAAATAGTGCAGGTATAAGTACTAAAGACAAGAACTGGGTAGTGATAAACATAATATTAACATGCATAACAATAAAAAATATTAAATAGATACTACTCTAGCATTTATACTAGAGTAAAAGATAAACAGTAGAATTAACAGTTTAACAAAAACAATTAAGGAAACTAAATACAAGCATACTCCAACACAAACACAAGTAATTACTAACAAAATAAAGTCCAAATATTTAAACACATCTAAGGAAAGAAAGATAACAACACATTGCACATCAATATCTTCATCATCACCAGCATCATCATCACCATCATCATCATCATCATCTCCCAAATCTATATCCTCATTGTGTCAGAAGGTCGATATGGTGTGAAAATGGGGCATGTAGGAAATTCCTTAGAATGATCAGCCCACTTGATCTCCTTGTAGCCCCATTTAAGACAAAATCATACTCAACCTTCCTGAATATAATATCATCAAAATGGTAGAATTGAGATTCAATGCCTTTTATTTGATTCTGTAAGGCTATGATATCTCCTCACTGAATCATCATTTGTTCCATAACAGAATCCAGAGAAATAGTATCAAAAGTAGATGACATAGGAGTAGAAGCAGGAGTAGAAGTAAAGCTGAAGTAGAAGGTATGTTAACTTCAGTCCCAGGTTCAGTCCCAAAATGTCTCTCATATTTTTCCAAGTTTTCTTTTTCCAATGGGATTATGCTTTGCCCATTTCTTTCTTAGGCAAGTAAGGTCAACACTTTTAGATTCCAGGACCGTATGTTTAAGCACCTTTAAACAAAGAGGTTCAGGAGTTCCTTAAAACTTTTCCTTTTTTGTGGGGTCAGACAACCAATAGATTTGTTGCCCGGGCAATGTGCGTTATGATGTTGATCCTGTAATGGGTCTGATGCTTCACCTTTTCCACATATCTTTCGAGTTTGCTTTGTTATTTGGCAAATCTAGCCAAGTCGTTACGTCTCCTCACCTTTGTTTAATTTTAATCGAAAACCTTAAGGTTATAATCACAAATAAACAACAAATCTAAAAATGAAAATGAAGTGAACATGAGAATAAGAAAGGACGTGCCTAGTTCGCAGGACGACCTTCGTAAACTTTTTGTGCTTGCACTAACATTATGAGTTGGCTGATACTAACCCTTGGAACTCTCTTTTTGAAGCTAGTATGATGGCATTCTCGACTTTCACCTTTCTTACAACATGCTTAGCTTTTGCAACACCTGCTAGATTGCTCTGATGATCAAGTTTGGATCTAGATTCGATGAGTTCGAGGTCGTGCTCCCTAAGGCCTTGTTCGTTGTCATGAAAGTCACCACGATGGATGGCTAGAAGCCATATGTTGAATTCAATTGGAACTACCACTAGAATTTCCATTCTTACAAGAAGGCAAAGATTGTTACCACCCCGACAACAATTAAGTATGTTGTTCTAGTGACTGCAAGATCTGCCTCTCTCGTGTCAAGGAGAGTTGCTACACCTACCACCACCAGATTTACTATCACTGTACCCACAATATCGTCCGCCAAGGGAAAAGAAAATTTGATTGAGAAGGATTTAGTTGATGTATATGTTGTCTTGCCGTTTGTATTTGAGATTGGTTCCAGTTCAAAGGCTACCCCGCTGAGTAAGTCTCAGAAAAGAAATTGTAACCGCAAGTTCTAGAGGTTCGCTATGGACAAGATTACAGAATCCACATCCGTTAATGAGATTCCTCAATAGGAAGAACTTGGAATAATTGAGACCTCTCTTATCCTTCGAGGGGGTAGGTTTCATCCCTTATTAGATACCGCAGAACATGAGAGCTTCCATAGGATTGCTGCTACTATGTCGTCAACATAAGATCATGGTAAGGAGAGAAAGAAACCTACTCCTATTACAAGAGTCTGTACAATATTTGCGAGCCTAGTTGCTAAGAAAAGATGTTCAGGTACCGAGCTGCTCAAGTGAGTAGGTTGCGCAGTTTCACCCAGGATGAAGGACGAGATTTTGAAGAAAGTCGGGCTAGTCTGTCAACTATTGAAATAATTATAAATACCCTTAGCCTGCATTCCAGTTAGATTCCGGTCAAAAAATCTTGTTGATAGATTTGCTACCATCTCGGATACTGCCACTCTTGCCCCGAGACATGTAGGAAGTAGACCGGTTAAGTCACGTCTAGGTCTTAGAGTACCGCCTATAGTTATTTATGAGGATTTCCCAAAGAAGGATAATGGGAAGAGATTTGTTACCAATGTAATTTATCCGCATCAAGGGGAGCATACTTCTCTTTGATACACAGGTGCCTCTTCTGAGGCACTCTATCTTAAGGCATCAACGTCAAAAAAGAAAGTGTGCGTACCCAAGGGTACCGCACCAGTACATTCTGATGAGCCAGTGAGGCGGTCCCAGGGAATAAAGCATAGGTTCCATGTACCATAAGTTGTTACCGTCATTGTTACATCGTCCATTTCCAAGCGAGTTGATGTTTAAGAAAGACCCACAGATCTCAAACTGATTCAAAAGAAAGAAATCAAAGATAAAGTAGAAAACTCGGAGCCATGATTTCAAAATTGGTTAAAGAGCATGGAACGTGTGTTGATGACGATGAAGATTTTGATTTTACATGCCATCTCGATGACAAGTTCGTGGAGATTAATGTTGTTGAGACTACGGTCGTTGCTGTCATCGCACGGACCGTCTCACTGTCATTGCTGACAATTCCCTCATGCTGAATGTCAGTTATTTTATTGTCAAGGATTCACCAATCTGTTTATCTATCTTATTGCCTTATTCTCCAATTAACTTTTTCTTTTGAATCATGTAAATGATTCTCAGATGTTAAGAAACTCAGAGTGATAAGAAAAAAGTCTATTGAAAATAAAAAACAGTAGAAAAGGTAAATATAAGGAAAATTTTCATTGTGGTGAACATTTCAGAGAAAATTCTAGGATATCAAAATCCTGAGATTCTCATATAAGGAAAAGCACATGAAAAACTCAATAACCAGAGATATATGTATATTACCTATTATGAGTTCTTTGTTCTCATATAAGAGCAATCTCATATAGTTAACTAAGTTTCATATAGTCAAAACTATCAGAGAAAACTCCTAATTAATGATAACACTCATTCTCTAAGAAATTTCTATTTCTAATGTCAATATTAAGGAAGGAAACATCAATGTTCAATTCTATGGGAAATATGTTTCTATATGTCATGTACTATCTTAAAGGTTTGGTTTGTTATATTTTGTCTTTTTTGTTGTCATATTATTTTATTTTGTTTGTCATTTTGTTGTTTTGTTTTCTTGTGGTTATTTTATTTTGTTTTTATTATTTTATTGATGTTGTTTTTTTATGTTGTTTTATTTTGTATATGTTAAATGGTTTTGTTGTTTTTGTTATCTTTTATTTTTTTTATTTATCATTTTGTTTTCTTAAGGTTCACCTTTTTTGCTTCGAAATGTTGTTCCTGTAAGACAAAGTTAACACATCCAAATGACATGCAAAATAAATCTAGAGCATAATTTGTTTCATATTTCCATTAAACCTGCAAAAGTAGAGCACGATTAACATGAAATCATGTTTAAAATTGTCAATTTATTTTGTTAAATAAATTTTTAGATGACCTGTTCAAGTTGTCTTGGCTCCGCCAATTCAAGGCCGTAAGGGTATTTAGCTCTACTTAGTTCGAAAGATGTTTAAACCAAGACCGGAAGATTCTTGTCAGCAAACAAAGATTGTGTCATCCGAAAAATCCTTATAAATCTAAACATTGGTGTGTAAGTTGTATTTTTTGGTTCAAATTTAATTTTAATGAGTTTTATGTCATTTGATGATTAAATTTTTAGGTCTACTTGTTGGCTATGCTTAAAGAACTTTGATTGAGACCAAATAGATTAGACCTAAAATTTAGGTTGAATGTTGATAGGTCCTAGGGATTGAGATGGTTTAGGTTCAATTTTGGTGGAACCTAAGGTTAGAGATAATATTAGGTCTAATTTAGGTAGCACCTAGAGTATGAAATGGTTTAGGCTCAATGTAGATAGATACCTAAGTTCAAGATAGTTTAAGTACAATGTAGGTAGGACTTAAGATTTAATATTACTTAGGTTCAATTTGGGTAGAAACTAAGGATTAGAGATAAATTTAGGTACGTTTTAGGTAGGACCCAAGGTATGAAGTGGTTTAGGTTCAATATAGGTAGAACCTAAGGATATCTATGGTTTAAATCCAATGTAGGAAGGACTTAAAGTTTGTGATGATTTAGGTTCATTTTCAGTTAAACCTGATGTTTAGGTTGATTTAGATTCAATATAGGTTGAACCTAAGATTTGGTTTGAGTTGACTTAAGTTCAATGTGAATTGAACTCAAAGTGTATACTGATTTAAATTCAATATAAGTTGGATTTAAAAGTTTAGGTTTTAACTTAGGTTCAAACCTAGGATTTTATGTTTTAACTTAGGTTCAATATAGGTTGAACATGAGGGTTTAAGTTCTTTTAGGTTCAATGTGGGTTGAACTTAAGATTTAAGTTAAGTGAATAAGCCTAATTTGAGTAAAAATTAATGAATGTTTTAAGTCTAATTTAAACTATGCTTAGTTGTTATTTAGGGATTATATAAACCCGACGTACATAAGGTTTAATTAAATTAATTTGGTCTAATGGGGATTAAACAAAATTGCAGTTTAATTTGACTAAAACCTAATGTAATTAAGGTTTAAGAAGGTTAAGTAGGTATAATATAGGATTAAATCTAATTAGGGTTTAATTTTCCTTAAGCCCAAGTAATTGAGGTTTTAGAAGTTAATTAGGCTAATGAAGGAGTAAACCTAATTAGGGTTTAATTTTTCCTAAATCTAATGTAATTAAGGTTTAAGAAAGTCAATTAGGTCAAATAGGGGATTAGAACTAATTAGAATTTAATTTTGAAATTGTAAGTTTGTTGTAGAGAGGAGTATTATGACTGATCCCAAATTTTTTGTACGTAAAGATTTACGAAGTTGACACCACTACAGCGCGAAAAACTTGACCTTATATGAAAAGTAAGTTGTGTAATATATATATATATATATATATATTGTTTTTTTTAAGGAGCATTTTACGGCTCCCTACATGTTGATCATCAAAAGTATTACAAAGTTCCTAAAGGAGGGTTCCCTAGACAAAGGGAGGGAGCCCAATCCTCAAAAGTTTACCAAAGAGTTACAAGTAAAAGAAAAACAAAAAGGAGAAAGCAAAACATTGCACTAAATCTCTTTAAGTGGGCTAGGTTTGAATCTGAGGTGAGGGGTCTTCAACTTGTCACCATGGAGTAGGAGGGCAAGGGGGGTAGGAGGTCTTGTATAAACAGAAATGGAGTTGGCATAGGTTCCTTGTCTGGCAAGCCAATTAGCAGGTTGGTTACCTTCTCTATAAATGAAAGACCTATGAATTTTAAGACTTTTGTAAGAAGTGTCAATTTTCTGCTTCCATTGCATATGGTGCCATGAGGATAGCAGATCAGAATTCAACAAAGAGATTAGCTGTAAAGAGTCAACCTCAATCCATACTTTCTGCCAAGTTCCTTTTTGTGCAAATGTAAGGGCCCAGTAGACAACATAAAGCTCAGCTTCAACAACATCATTTGTCACAGTAGGAGCATGGAAGAAAAGTAGACAATTACTGGAGGAATTTCTAAAAACCCTCCCACCCCTGCACCCCATTTAGAGAAGCTACCATCAGTATTTATTTTCATGGTTAGAATATCAAGTGGGTTCCAAGTGACAGTCTCAATTCTGTTGTGATTAATGGTGGTATTGGTCTGAGCCATATTTAAGCTAGGGCAGTTCTTAAGCTGAGTGATTTTGTTCAGATATGCAACACAGTTTCTGGTTACCTTGTTATATTGGATACTCTTATGATCATGTTTGTTGCTGTTCCTACCCATCCATAAGAACCAAGCCACAATGAAGGGGATTGACTTCTCCTGTGTACTTCTTCAGTTATGCTAATCAGCATAGAGACTAGTCCAGTCCTTGTCCAAGAGATCATCCCTAATCCCATAAAGGAGCTCTTTCCACATCTCTTGAGCAAACTCACATTGGAAAAATAGGTGGTTTATGTTCTCCTCACTTTTCAGACAAAGATAACATCTAGAGGGTCCTCTTAAACCTTTAAGTTTTAGAATATCATTAGTAGGCAAGAGGCTGTTGAAGAATCTCCTGCAAAAGAAGGATATGGAAGGGGATAGAAATCTGTTCCAAATGACCTCACCCAATTGACGTTTCCCCAAAGATTTAACTTAGCATAAATTGCCTTGGTCAGGCTTTTGTTAGTGTAGCTTTTCCATATGATCCTATCCTTTCTGACTTTATCAAACACAGTTCTTGTGACTAGAGATAAGTGAGGCTCCTTAATGAAAGATTGGAGCTTAGGAACATCCCAGGAGTCCCCATCCCAAAGGTCACAAACTAGGAGCTGAGGGTTAAAGTCTGGAGGGGGGGTCTTTAGGACACCAGTTGTCAAGCCAAAAGTTTACTTTACCATTCCCCAAATCCCAAATGTACATGTCTTCTGTTTACTCTCTGAATTTCAGCATATTTGTCCAAATTTTGGAGTCTCCTAGCTTTTTAGTATTAAGGGAGGAGTGTTGGCCCTTCCAATACTTACCATACCTGAATTTTGCCACAAAGAAGTTTGTGCCCTGAACTGAATCCACATCTTACAGAAATTAATGTTTGCAACTTGTTGGAACCCCTTGATCTCCATCCCACCAACTGAAATAGGTTTGCTACCTTCTGTCAAGAAGCCCAGTGTAGCTGCTTTCTTTGACCAGCCCATAAAAATCTATTAAAAGCTCTCTCCAACTAGATTTGGGTGCTTTTCTTGAGGTAGTTGGTTTGAAGGATATATGAGGGGAAGGTAGTCATGATACTTTTTAGAAGAGTGATTCTTCGCCCATTAGACAGGAATAAGAGAGACCAACTGGATAGAGTTTTCTGAATTTTCTGTAGGACCTCATCAAATTGGGTCAATTTTGATCTCCCCCTAATGAGTTGTACCCCCATATACCTTACAGGGTCTCTAGCAGTAGAGAAGCTAGTGTAGTTGGAGATCCAATGCTTAATATTGGAAGAAGTCCTCTTGTTAGATATAAGTTGGCATTTAGTAGGGCAGAATTCCATTCCAGATTGTTTTTGAAATTGTTGTATGCATTTATAAACCTTCTTCACAACAATCTTATGAACATTGGAGAATATCATAATGTCATCAACATACATGAGATGGGAAATTGCTAAATTGGATCTATGGTGAAATCTAGAGTACTAATTGTTGAGGATGCTCCTTTCAAGCATTCTAGAAAAGTAATTCATAGCAAAAATAAAGATTATGGGAGAGAGTGGATCACCTTGCTTTAGTCCTCTAGAAGCAGTGAAAGCCCCCTGGAGTTGGCCATTGATAAGGATGGTGTGGTTTTATTGGTAAGCCACCTTTTGATGAGATTTTTGAATTCATGCTGAAATCCTCTAGCTGCAAGTATACCCAAGATAAAGTTCCAGTCAATGGTGTCATAGGACTTTTTAATATCTAATTTGTATATGAGGTTTCCTCCTTTGCTAATTTTATCAAGATCCAAAGTGAGTTCCTGTGCCAACAACACATTATCATTAATAGATCTACCTTTAATAAAGGCAGTTTTGTTAGGACATATAATTTTGTCCAAGTGAGCTTGCAACCTTCTCACAATAATCTTGCTTATGAGTTTGTTAATGACAGAAGTTAGGCTTATAGACCTGTAGTGAACCCAGGTTTTTTGTAATTCCCCTTTAGGGATTAGCACAATGGAAGTGTTACTGAAGTAGTTGGGGAGGTTGACTCCTCTAAAGAAGCTCTCAATTGCCTCCACAACTTCTACCTTGATGATGTGCCAAGCTTTTTTGTAGAAGTCAGCTATAAAACCATCAAGGCCAGCTACCTTAGAGCTGTCAATATGGTTCAAGGCTTCCCAAATTTCCTCAACAGAAGGGGGTTCAGTAAGGTTATGTTGACCAGTGTAACTGGATTCTTCAGCAAAGTAATCTTCATATTCAGTATTAAGTTCAGTAGAAGAGTTTAGGAGAGAGCTGTAGAACTTAACAACATCCTTAGCTATAAGTTCATTATCATTCAACCATTTTCCATCCTTGGAATTTTTGGAATGTATGGTATTGCATTTCCTCTTGTAACTTATGTAGGCATGGTAAAACTTGGTGTTTCTGTCCCCTTCAGAAAAGCCAATTACAGAAGCTTTTTGTTTGAGTATCAGATCTTGAATATCAATGGCTTTGTTCAGATTAGTCTGGGCAGTCAACAAATCAGTTTCAGTTGCATGGTTATTCTGAGCAGCAGCCTCAAGTCTCTCAACCTCTTTTTTAACAGATAACACATTAGAAAACACATTTCCAAAGGTTTCCCAACCCCGCTTTCTCAAGGCTTTGTTGAGGCTAAGCTTGATAAAAGGGTCATTGTGTTCAATTCCCATCCAGTTAGAGGCAACACGGTTATTAAAAAGGGGGTGGGTAGACTACATGTTTAGGTATCTGAAAGGAGGGTGGGGTGAGGTGGTAGCTGGGGAGGTTATGGAAATGAGGAGAGGTCTGTGGTCAAAACAAGTAAGGGTTAGGTGGGTAACAAAAGTAAAGAGATAGTGTTTCTGCCAGAGATCATTAACTAACATCTTGTCTAGTCATTCCCATAGAAGACCCTTCTTCCAAGTGAACTTAGGACCTTGGTACCCTAAGTCAAACAAACCAGCCTGCTGTATTTGATCATTGAAATAAGTCAGATTAGACAAGTTGGGAGGTCTCCCTCCAGACTTCTCAGCTGCATTAGAGATGCAATTAAAATCTCCCCCCACTATCCAAGGGGAGTTCATGTTTTTACTAATGAGATGTAAGCCTTCCCACAATTCCTATCTATCAGCTTTCAGACTGCCAACATAAATAAAAGTGGCATACTCCAAATGTCTTTGTACAAGCAGTGAGAGATTTATGAACTAATGATGGTCCATAATAATGCTCCACTGAATTTCTTTCCTGCAAAAGAACAGAACTTTATTATTTTTGTTAGCATAATGTGAGAAACAAGGGAACCTTTAGATAATTCTCTGAGAGTTATGTTGAACCAAAGGTTCAAGTATAGTAAAGCACCACAACTTGTGTTTTTTTAGATAGATCAGTCTTTTTAAAGACTGAGGATGGGTTATGCCCCTGATATTTCAACAAAGCATATTAATCATGGGGGGGGATTATTATTATTGTGGGAAGGCTGAGATCTTAATCTGGTCCTTCCTCTAGAAGGAGGGGGTCCCCCAATTTTCAAAGTTTCTATGAACCCAATGTTACCATCTCTTAATTTTTGTACTTCAGACTGAACCTTCTTCTTCTTTTTGGATTTTTGTGTTTGTCATTCCTCTTCCTATAGGTGATTCATCAAAGCTATATCATTCTTCTTAGGAGCTTCTATTCAAAGAGTAGTTTTCTGGTTGGTCTCCTTGGGTTGCACCACCTCATCTAAAGGGACAGATAGGGGTGTTTGAATATTTATCTAGTTTACCTCCTCCTTGAAAGATCTGGGGGAAGTATATGGGGGGTCTGTGGAGACAAGAGGAGCAGTAGAGATTTTAAGTGTTTCCAACATGTCATCCAAATTCCCAGTTGGAGGGGGGTCTACACCAATTGAACCTTCTGGGGGAATAGGCTGGGTATACCTTCTCTAATTTGCCACTGTCTTCTTTGGGGGAGGGTGAAGCCTGAAACATCTATCCTTGGTGTGTCCAAACATCCTACAGTGATGACAGTAGTATGGTTTCTATTCTAACCTCACTGTTTTCCAGAAACCGTCCTTGTCATTACCAATCCAGATCTATTAATTTTAGGGAAAGTAACATCTCTCTCAATGAGAATTCTGGCTAGGGAAGGTCTGGCCTTATTGTATGTAAGAGCACCCACCTTCATAGGTCTCCCTATTGCACATTTTATATTGTATAAAGCATTGAGATTAAAGAACTGGATTGGGAGGCCATGTAATTTAAACCATAGAGGAACTATTGGAGGTTCCTTATTAGGGTCAAAATCGAGATCCCATTTCAGAATTTTCATTGTGGTACCTCCAATTTGGATGGCTTGTTTTGCAAAGAGTCTAGCATAGTCTTCCTCTCCTGAGAGTTGTATAAGTAGGTTTCTTCCATCTAGAATTCCAATCTGCCAATCACCATTAAATTTGAAAGAATCAAAGTACTTTCTAACTAAATCCTTTTTGGGGTGGCCAAGAAGAAATTTCCCCACCAAGGTAAATTTTACTTGGTCATTTAAATTAATAATTTCTTAAGGTGAGAAATAAACAGCAGGTTCTCCATTTTTGGCACCTAAGGGATGAATGCAAGGGCTGTTTCCCTTTCCTACTGCAGTGTCATGAAACGTCTGTGGGAAGACTAAATGTTCAAGATCATTAAGGGAAGCAGTTGATTTGCCAACTACTCCTGCATAGGTAACCTTAGCCCATTGAATATCCGTATCCAAGTCGATAGGAGTAGCCATACTCCCAAGAAACACAGACTAGAAGCCATGGAGATAGAGAACCAAAGAAAAGGTTAACAGGACCAAAACCAGACAGAACAGGTCTAACCTGTCAGCAAACCTCAATACAACAGTGCCCAACACCAGGAAGGAGAGGGAAACCACCACAAGAGCAAGAGAGTGCCAAGTGAAATCAGATAAAACCAAAGGAGAAAGGAAAGAGAGCTGAAAACAGAAAACATCCAATGGAATAGTGAAAACCCACCAACCAAAAAAATACCAATCAAACAGTGAAACCCACCAAATCTTATGAAAGGAGTGGTGGATATATATTATAAGCATTGAATAATGGGATTCTATGCAAGTATATGTATTTTTTTCAAGTAATAAAGGACTTTCTATTTAAGCCCCAAATATCGATCCTACTTAGAAAGTGTAAGTTAGCAATGATAAATTTTAATAGGAAATTTATAGAAAATGAAACGAAATCACTATCACTAATTTTGAATGCTGAGATTTTAATCAAACTAAATTACTTAACTATTACGAAAAATGGAAATGCAAATTTTAAATATTAAATATTAATTTAAGAACTATGTTTAGGTAATGAAGATTTCTTATGTGAAAAAGCATCATTCCCACTACAACAAAATTCTGATGAAATGAGATGAGATAAATATTTTTAATATGGATTGAGCCAAATAAGAGCAATTTTCATTCTCTACCCTAATAGAGCACATAGAAAATCATTGGCTAATCTTAAGGTTTGCCCTTAAATCCATGGCTAGGCTAGGAGGATACAACTCCCACTCCAAAGCTCCCACTTCCTTTCACCTGAAGGCTAACTCTTGCTTTAGTTTTTAAACACTAAGACCAAATTGGGGATTTTAGTCTGTCACCCTAAAAATTCTCTAATTTTACACCCAATAAAGAATATTTCCCTATTTATTTTCACTTAATTTCATGAACGAATTTTTCCTTCATGAAATCAAATGTGAATTTCACTCTCTTGTGGAACTCATACTATATTTCCCAGATCATATATTTCACAACATATTTTAACAAATCAATTGGCCAGACTAAAAAGTAAATTAAGTTTAGTTGAAAAATCATCACAATTTATTTTATATTTTAATATTGGCACATCCATATTATCTCTTCACTTCAAAATCATCACAATTTATTTTATATTTTAATTATGGCACATTCATTTTATCTCTTCATTTCATCATATCTCATAGTCATAATTTATTTTATATTTTAATTATGGCACATTCATTTTATCTCTTCATTTCACCATATCTCAAAGTAGGGGGAAAATAGAGGGAACTACTCAGACTTCATGAGAAAGATACAACAAAAAACAAATTTCTTATATAAAATAAAGTTCATACAATACTAAATAAACAAACAAACTTATCAGGAACTCTTTCTTAAAGAAAATCCTTTGTATCCTTTCCTTAAAAATACGGGAAGAAGAATTCTCTAATTTTTCTTCATCTCCAACACTCTTACAGAAATTTTCACACTAAACTCACCACAAAATCTCTAAACTATGAAAGCAAAATCACTAATTGACTCCAATAGGGTAGTGGAATGGAATGATGTGGAGGGAAAAATGAATGTAGAGGAGTGAAAAACGTAAAGGAGCCCATTTTCTGGTGAAATTCAGCCCCAAATAGAGCCCACGATCGGTTATCTAAGAGGTACCTCCAAAAACTCTTCAAAAACTTGTCCAAATACATCGAACCATCTAAAAACATGGTCTGCACTGCCTTTGGTGCCATCGGCGCTGGTCTGACACTGTCAGGGCGGAGTAAAAATCTCCAGCATTAAATTATTTTGCGTCGTTGGTGCTGACCTCAGTGCTACCGACGTTGAGCATTTCTTAAAAAACTTAATTTTAACTCTAAATTTCGTCCTTTTTGCTTTCCTTTTGCTTTAAGCACTAAAAATCAACAACCTACAGAAAAACATCAAAATACATTTCATTAAAGTGCAATATCACAAAAAATGAGTATAAAATATGGGTCTAAAAATGCATATATTTTCGGCGTATCAAAATCCCCGAAACTTACATGTTACTTGTTCTCAAGTAACCTCTCTACTACATAAAAAATATGACTTATGGTAAAGAATTTAAATTTTAGACTTCCATATTTTAGTTTTCTAAATATAATAGTTTTAACATAAAAAAAATTCAAAACATCTCCAGTTAATACTAAAGGTGTAAGCATATTCAGTAATTATGTCTAAGGTTTCTGATCCTCTATTCCTTTCAAGAGAAATTACAATTTGTTATATTAAAGTCAGTTAGGAAATTCATATGAAAAAGAACTTGATAAAACTTTTTTAATAACTAAGTTAACATTCAAATAAAAAGTTTAGAAAATGTGTCAAAGTCTTTTTCCTTAAGTTGATTCAAGTGAAGTCAATTTTTCATTAGTCATCTCCTCAAGCTTCTCCTCACACCTTTTCTTTTTCTTTTTCTTTTTCTTTTTTTCTATTACTTTTCTTTTTTTCTTCTTTTTTCTTTCTTTTCTTTTTCTGAGGATTACTATATCTGAATAGCATTCAATGATTTTGAACTTCACTATCATCTTCTTAAAGTTAAAAACTTTTTAAATTTCTTCACTTAACAAATTTATATTAACTTAAAGATTTCATAAAGTTTAATTATTTTCTTCTTACATGAATCTCTTTAGGATTCTTTATACTTCAAAAATACAAATTTCTTTTACTTAAAATAGAAAAGATAGTTTTATTCTCTTTTACCAAATATTTTAGGCCCTAAAATTAACTTTTATTAGTAGGAATTTTTACTTAAATTCATTACATATTTAGAAACATAAATATAGTTATCAAAAGTTAACTCCTAATACCAAAGGTCATGTAAAATTTTAAATTTTGAAAATATAGTTAAGTGAGGACAAATAAAATTAAGTTTTTTTCTAATAATGATATTTCTTCTCCCCTGAGAGCGACTTTATATATCTTTAAAAACACAAGTATTTAATACTACTGCTAAAAGATTTAATTCCTTAGAAACGACACCAAAAAATTAACAACGGTTATAGATTTTGCTGCTAAAAGATTTAATTCCTCAGCAACTGCACCAAAAACTTAATAACAATTATAGATTCGATAAAGATGTATATATAAAATATTCAATAATGGTAAAGTCACACTTATCAATGCAAGTATACGATAAATATGGACATAATAAATATTCAATAATTGTAAAGTCACACTTATCAACGCAAGTATACATATCGCAATATGGACGTAATAAATATTCAATAATTGTAAAGTCACACTTATCAACGCAAGTATACGTATAGATGGACGTAATAAATATTCAATAATTGTAAAGTCACACTTATCAACGCAAGTATACGTATCGATCAGATTTAATTCCTCAGCAACTGCACCAAAACTTAATAACAGTTATAGATTCGATAAAGATTTATATATATAATATTCAATAATGGTAAAGTCACACTTATCAACGCAAGTATACGTATCGCTCAAATAATATAGGGCTCTAATGGAGTCCTAGATATTGATCCCACAGGGAGTAATATTACAAGCTACGAACTAAGATTTTAGAAAATATATACTTAATAACAACAATGTAATTCAAATTACTTATCTGTTACTAATAGACAATTGAAATAAATATGGAATTTTAATAACTCTTAAATAACTAATTTTACTAATAAAGTTTTTAATGTGATATTCAATAGATAAGAAAGCATCATTCTCCTTGTCAAGAAATTATAGTGAATGAATAAAGTGAATTAGTTCAAATTATATTGTGTTAAATAGGAGCATACCTAATCTTTACCCTTTGGTCCAGGCATAAAAAACATTGATTAATCCTATGCTTGTTTCCTGAAACTGTGGCTAGGCTGGGAGGATAACAGCTCATACTTCGAAGTTCCCATGTTCCCTTCGCCTGAGGACAAACATCTACACTTCAGCACCCAAACGATAGGACCAAATTGGGGATTTTAATCTATCACTCTAAAATCTCCAATTCTACGCCTGATAAATTTATTTCTCTATTTATTTGCACCCAACTTTTAGGAGCTTTGACCTCCTTGAATCTTGGATATAATCTTCACTTTAGTTGTAAAACTCAACATATTTTAACAAATCAGTTGGTCAGATTGAAAGTAAAATAAGATTGAAGTGATAAATCACCACAATACATTTTCATGGCTCAACCAATTCAAATCACCATTTCACAAATCTTAAGACAAGGAGAAAGATAGAGATAACTACTCAGAACTCATGGGGAAGACAGAACAAAACTTAGAATTCATATATAAAAGCAAAGTCATACAAACCACAAAAAGTAAATAACACTTATCTCTAATTCCTCCCCAAGCAAACTTCTCAAAGTTCCTCTGAATCTCTTCCTTTCTATACAGAACACATAATTCCTCTTTGAAGCGGCAAGGAGGAAGAAATCTCTCACTTTCCCTCCACTCTTATAATCTCTCGAAGAATTCCTCAAAATTAGACTCTCTACACACTACTTGGGCTCTTAGACGTTGTTCTAACCATCCAACTCCTCGAACTCTTGAGCCTCGCCCTCTCATTTTTGGCAATGTCTTCTTTTAAAGATGTGGATGAGTTTTCCTAATAGTTTTCTAAGCATCCCTCCAAAAATCATCCACATTCAATGCACTTTTGGACACAACCATCGATCTCGCCGTCGGCAGCCTCGAGGGCGCAATCGGCGGGCTTTTTAAATTATTTAATCTGGTTTCTTGGGAAATTCTTGTCGTCGGCGCCGTTGTGCTCGCCGTCGGCGCCCTAGTTCAAATCTTCACATTTTGGTCCTTTTCGCTCCAAATTTGCTCTTTTTTGCATCTTTTTGCTCCATTGACCCTAATTCGTCATTCCTACAACAAAACATAAAAAATACCTTGATTTAAAGTGTAATATCATCAAAAATAGTGTAAAATAGGTATGAAAATCTCAACATATTTTCATTTGGTCAAAATCCTCCAAACTTAACTATTACTTGTCCTCAAGTAATTTTAGAACTATATAAAAGTTATGATCTATTGTAGTAAGGTTTTAATTCAGAAATACTATAAGTTTAATTTAAATAAATACCATAGTGAAATTTTTAAAAAAAAATTCAAGTAATTAAATTAACTCTGTAGGTACAACATTTAGCCTTCACATTTACGATTGACGAAGTGAGACTCCCCAAACTCAAGTCACCTCTTTTGTCATGGGGCCATTTCAATATAATCAAAATTGTAGAAAAATTCCAAAATATACTTCAAATATACAAATAATGGCTTTCAAGAGTGATTTTAAAAATTCAAAACTAAATTCCATGAATTTCTTTCCAATATTTTCTTCACAGTCTCAAAATTTTCAGATCTCCTCAATGTGGAAGAAATTCATGGTGAAAATTAAATATTTGAAGTTTGGAGTGAAGCTCTTACCAAGAGATGATCAAATATGGTGTCTAAATGCCTTAAAATCACCTCTAAATCCAAGATCTCTCAAGCCCTAAGTCAAAAATTACATTTTTTTAGAGGAAGGGGATGTTGAATAGTGGTGGTTTATAGGTCAAAATTGAGGTTAAAGTTATTTTTTCAGGATCTCGCCATCAGCATGGTCCTCGGCACCGTCAGCGAGCTCTATAGAATTAATAACCTAAGTCTTGGGAAAAGTTCATCATCGGCGGCATCGAGGGCATCATCGGCGAGCCCTATTGAATTGGTTCAATTTCCATTTTTTTGTGATTTTGATCAATTTCAAGCCTCAACAACATTCGTTCAATCATTATAAACATAATTTTAAGTGACTAAATGATGTACTTATCACAAATAAACTTTCACAACACAAAACATCACAATTATATATAAATACTAGGGTTACAATATATGTTACACAACACACCTATGTTTGGTATTTTCTCAATCTTAATGCATCAATTCAACGTCGCAATCCAAGGCATAACACTCAAAATGCGGAAAACAAACATCCTATGCTCATTTTAAACTTCACAAAGATCTCAAAGCAAGATTCTAAAGCAAAGAAAACATAAAGACCTAATTACATACATAGAAGACAAGTAGCAATGTAAATTTACTATTTTTCAGATTCAGTGCTAGATTCTCCTCTGAGATCACCCATTGATTGCATATGAACAAAGAGGTTATAGAAGGGTTGGTATGGAAATTCTTCAGTAAAGTCATCTTCTATCAATTTCATCCTTCTCACCAATCACATCAAACTTCCTTCGATGTGCCAAGAGTGCTCAAAATGTTCATTCATCCTCCAGTCTAGATGATAAAAAAAATCAGAGATATTATTAATTTCATTCATTACATTTTGTACCTCTTCTCCAATTTCTCGATTCTGCGCAGGATCACTAGTGTCTTGTCCGGAATTAAAGGTTGAATAGGAAATGAATTTTGAGACGATTGATCTACCATATTAGTCATATCATTTTCATCTTCATTGGCTGGAAATCCCTCAGTTGGGTCCAAAGGCTTCCAAGGTAGAAGTACCATTTCTCAATTTTCATAAGATACTTGGAACTGACTGTAAAGTAAGAAAATTGTGGAAGGATGTCCAAGCCCAAAAGTTGATCCATGAACGATTAGGCCCAAAAAAGACTTCACAATTATAGATCCAATATCGATCGGCAGTCCCATTTGGATGCAATAATTCAGGATAGCACTTTCCTTAGAAACTTAACTAATCCTCATTGTCGATAATAGTTTTGCAGAAATGAAGAAATGCCAGTGTTTAGAAACGTGATTTAGAGGTGTCACAGAAAAACTAACATACACGTTTTCTCTCATTTCCCAGTCTTCAAATTCATCCATTAAATATTATTAAATTTCATTCATCAGGTTTCTTATCGGGACGAAGTTCGAATAATGGCAGACAAGAACATTCTTGATCATATATAATTCATTGATCCTTGCAGGAGTAAAAGCTATCCATCTACCTCGCATATAGATGACTCCCTGGTTGATTCTATGCATATTAACATAAAATTCCTTCATCACAGGAAAAACAATGGCGGCTGTAGTGTAGCACAACACTTCTCATCTTCACCGCACAATCTTCTCTTCAATTGCCGTTGAGGGATTATTCAATCCTAGTTCCTTGATTAATCTTTTCTTTGTCAGTACCTTTTTGCAGATTCGTTGTGCCTGCAAACTAATGAACTTTTCTGGTTGAACACTCGCATTTTATGGTTTTCAAGGTAATTGGATGCCATAGGGAGAATTTGGTGGAGTTTCACTTCTTTTTGGGGAAATATGAACTTAGGAATCAAATTTGGAAGTTTAAAAGGAGAAACTCCCGCCTAAAACCGCCAAAAACCGTCCATTCAAACTCTAGTATCCGCCATCCCCCCAGTCTCGCTGTCGGCATCGTCAAGGATGCTGTTGGTGAGTCTTTAGAATTTAATTGCTTAGACTCTCAAGAAAAACCCACCGTCAGCGCCCAAGGTGAAAATTGCATAGTTTTTCTCTAGTCCGAATGCGTTCCTATTTTTTTTCTATGGAACCAATTTTCATGATGATTCAAGGGTAAATAAGAGTGATAGAGTTCAATACTACCATAAACTAACGATAATTTCAAATAAAACTACTATAATCTCAATAAAAATAAAAATAATTATGGGTTGCCTCCCATAAAGCGCTTGGTTTAACGTCGTCAGCCCGACCTATTCATATTTTATTCAAGTTGACTGATCATTAAAACCTTTTTAAATTTTGGTCTTTTACCCTCAAAATACGGTTTTAATTTGTTTCAATTTACTTTAAATCTATTTTTAGTTATTTGATCTTCTTTTTCAATAGCTCCATAAGTATAAACTTAAGTCACAGTAAAGGGTCCTAACCAGCGATACTTCAATTTCCCAGGGAATAACATCAGCCTTATATTGTAAAGCAAAACTTCTTGTCCTGATTCAAAGTTCTTCTGGTTAATCTTTTGATCATGCCCTAACTTTAGTTTCTCCTCATAAATTCTATCGTTATCATAAAATTCATTTCTTAATTATTTTAATTCATTCAATCGTAACAATCTCTTCTCACAAAATCTTTCAAATTATAATTGAATTCTTTAATCGCCCAATATGTTTTATGCTCCAATTCTACTGGTAAGTGACAAGTCTTTTTAAAAATCAGCCTATAAGAAGTCATTCCAATAGGAGTTTTATAAGCAGTCCTGTAAGCCCATAATGCGGTATCCAGTCTAGTGGACCAATCAACTCTACTAGGGTTTGCAGTTTTCTCAAGTATTTGTTTAATCTCTCTTTTATAAACTTTAGCTAACCCACTGGTTTGAGGGTGATAGGCAGTAGAGATTCCATGAATAATATTAAACTTATCTGCCAATCTCTGAATATATTTATTCCTAAAATGAGATCCTTCGTCACTGATGATCATTCTCGGTGTTCTGTATCTAGTGAAAATATTTTTCATTAAAAATCTCGAAACACTTTTAGCATCACAATGAGGTAAATCTTGTGCTTCAATCCACTTTGAAACATAATCTACTACAATTAATATGTATAAGTTCCCAAATGAAGGAATAAATGGTCAAATGAAATTTAATCCCCAAACATCAAAGATCTCAACTTCTAACATGCAATTCAGAGGCATTTCATTTCTTCTAGATATATTGCCTACTCATTGGCATCGATCACAAGTTTTTATGTATCTATAAACATCTTTAAAGATAGTAGGCCAATAAAATTCAGATTGTAAAATTTTATAAGCAATTTTATCAATCGCAAAATGTCCTCCAAATTCAGAATCATGACATTTCTGAATGATTAGATCAGTTTCTTCATAAGGTACACATCTCCTCATAATAAAATCCTTACATTGTTTATATAAATAAGGCTCATCCAAAAAATATGCTTTCACATCATGAATGAATTTTCTTTGTTTCTGCTATAAATAAGGCTCATCCCAAAAATATGCTTTCGCATCGTGAATGAATTTTCTTTATTGTTGCAGTTTATATAAATATGGCTCATCCCAAAAATATGCTTTCGCATCATGAATGAATTTCCTTTGTTGTTGCAATGTTGTTTATATAAATAAGGCTCATCCCCAAAATATGCTTTCGCATCATGAATGAATTTTCTTTGTTGTTGCAATGCAGCATAGGTGGCAAAATATCACTTACAATATAATTAACAATATCAACATACCATGGTATTTTTCACTCATTAATATTATAAGTTTTTCATTAGGGAAAGTGTCTGTAATTTTCTTATCAGTGTCTGATAATTCATGATTTTTCTAATCTCGACAAATGATCAACAATTTGATTATCAGTTCCATTTCTATCAATAACCGCAAGATCAAATTCTTGCATCAAAAGTATCCATCTAATTAACCTTGGTTTGGCATCCATCTTTTGCATTAGATATTTTATAGCAGAGTGATCAGAGAGCAAAACACATTTATTCCCAATTAAATAAGATTTAAATTTGTCTAAAGCATACACAATAGCAGTAACTCTTTTTTAGTAACAATATAGTTAATTTGAGCATCAATAAGAGTTTTACTAACGTAGTATATAACTTTAAAAATCTTATCATACCTTTGTCCAAGAACATCTCCAATAGCATAATCACTAGCATCACACATCACTTCAAATGATTTCTCCTAGTTAGGTGAAGCTATAATAGGGGCTCTGATTAATTTTTTGTTTAATAACTCAAAGGCATTTAAACAGTTTTCAGTAAATTCAAATTTCTTGTCCTTTTCTAAATGTTTGCATAGAGGTTTAGTAATTCTTAAAAAATCTTTAATAAAATGTCTGTAAAAACCAACATGTCAAAGAAAACTCCTGACCTCTCTTACATTAGTAGGAGGTGTTAGTTTAGATATAACTTGAAGTTTTGTAGGGTCTGCTTTCATATGAGTTTCTGAAATTTTATGCCCTAACACAATTCCTCCAGCAACCATAAATTGGCATTTCTCCCAATTTAGAACTAAATTATATCTTTCGCATAAATCTAAAACTTTTTCAAGATAATTTAAGCATGCGTCAAATGATGTTCCAAATACAAAGAAATCATTCATAAATACTTCCAATCTATCATCAATTAACTTACTAAATATAGACATCATACATCTCTGGAATGTTGCAGGTGCATTACATAATCCGAAAGGCATTCTTCAAAAAGCAAAAGTTCCAAAAGGACTAGTAAATATTGTCTTCTATTGATCCTCAGGAGCAATAGGAATTTGATTGTAACCGATATATCCATCTAAAAAACAAAAATATTTGTGCCCAGCAAGTCTATCTAGTATTTGGTCTAAAAATGGCAAAGTGAAGTGATCTTTCCTAGTGGCAGCGTTTAATTTTCTATAATCAATGCAAATACACCACCTTGTGACTTGTCTGATAGGTATTAATTCATTATTTTCTTTTATTTCAACAGTCACTCTTCTTTTCTTTGGAACACAATGAACTGGACTTACCCACGCACTATCTGAAATAGGATATATAATTCCAGTGTCTAACCATTTCAAAATTTCCTTCTTAACTACTTCTTTCATCATTGGATTTAATCTTTTTTGTGGATCAAATCTTGGTTTATATTGTTCATCTAATATAATTCTGTGCATACAGATCAGAGGACTGATTCCCTTAATGTCAGCTAAGGTCCAACCAAAAGCTTTCTTATATCTTTTAATGTATCCAATAGTCTTTGCTCTTGCAAATCATTTAATTATGAAGATATAATAGTAGATATTATAGATAAGTCTCCCAAATACACATACTTCAAATGGTTAGACAATATTTTCAACTCAAGTTCAAGTGGTTTTATAATTCACGGAACTAGATTCTTATCAGCATTTTCTGTAATATCCAACATCTTAAATCTTCCCTAAACATAATCTAATTCTTTGTTTTTTATTTCTTCCAAAATAACTTCATCACTATCTTCAAATTGTTCTTTCTCTTCAAAATGTTCTTTAAAATGCTCATTCAATAGATGTTCACTAATTTTCATGTGAAAACATTCATTATCTATTTCAACAGTAAGGTATTTCATAGATTTCACAATGTTAAAAGTCACTTCTTGATTGTTAACTCTCATAGTTTTTTCTCCTTTTTGAACATCTATCAATGCTTTCCAAGTAGCTAAAAATGGTCTCCCTAAAATGAAAGGTATTTCTTTGTCTTCCTCCATATCTAACACAATGAAATCCACAGGAAAGGTAAATTTATCAACTTTTACTAACACATCTTCTATAACTCCCTAAGGATATGTAATTGAACGATCTGCTAACTGAAGAGTTATAAGTAGGTGAGATTTCTCTATCCTAATCTTTTGAAAATTGATAGAGGCATAAGATTAATGCTGACTCCCAAATCACATAAAGCTCTTTCTTAAAATTTTTCACCGTTAGCACACGGTATAGTGAAACTACCAGGATCTTTTAATTTTCATGAAGCTTTTTCTGAATAGTTGCACTACACTCTTCGTTCAGTACAACAGTTTCATTATCAGTGAACTTCCTTCTCTTGTTCAGAATATCTTTCGTAAATTTCACATAATTGGAATCTACTCTAAAAGCTTCTACGAAGGGAATATTTACTGTTAATTTCTTAAGAATTTCTAAAAACTTGGAAAATTATTTATTTTATTTGTGTTGCTTCAATCTTTGAGGAAACGGTGGTGGTAGGTTCTCCGTAATTTTCATTGGTGTAAGTGGATATTCTAATTCTGGGTATTCATGATCCTTTTCTTTTTCTATATCCACTTTTTCTTTTTTAGTTTTTGTTTCTTTTTGTACTCTTATTTCCAATTCTTTTCCACTTCATAATTGTATCGCTTTTATTTGTTCTTTTCCTTGATCTTTAGGATTTGATTCCACAGTACTTGGAAAAGTTCCTAATGTTTGGTTACTAAACGCAGTAGCGATATGCGCTAATGATTTTTAATATTCTTAATAGCAGTTCCTTGATTTTGTACTTGATTTCCTTAAATTTGTAATAAATTTCGTTAATTTTGCAATTGTTGACCCATATTTAATATCATTCCATAGACAACTTCTTTTCCTTAATTTGAGTGTTATTATTAAATCCTGAAGGATAACAAGGTCTATAAATAATATTTCCTTGGTTGGATTAATTTCCTAATGTGTTCACTGGGTTGTTCACCCATTGTTGATTTGTAGTAGAAATGTTATTCTAATTAAAATTTGGATGATTCTTCCAACCTAGGTTATAATAGTTTGAATAAGGATTGTTGGGTCTGTTTATAGCATTTAAAATCTCATACGAAGGTTGAACATCCACAAATTGCCCAGCTAAATTCTCTTCCATCATAGTAGGTGTTGGAGAATATTTCATTCCATAATGATCTAATTTCTTTGATATTGCAGCAATTTGTGAAGCTAACATAGATATTGCATCAAAATCATGGATATTAGCTACTCATTTAAGATTTACCCTTTCAGGGGCAATTGAAAATTGTTGATAGCCATCTCTTCTATTAATGAATATGCTACATCAAAAGGTTTTGACATTAAAGAACCACAAGCCGCAGCATCTATAATCGATCTAAGTGATCCCACTAATCCATTATAAAAAGTTTGAAGTATCAACCAATCTGGTAATGAATGATGAGGGCACCTCTTAAGAAGATCTTTAAATCTCTACCAAGCTTTATATATCGACTCTCCATCAATTTGACAAAATGATGTTATGTCATTTCTAAGTTTAGCAGTTTTGGATGAAGGAAAATATTTGGTTAGAAATTTCAGTGAAAGCTCTCCCCAAGTTCTAATAGATCCAGTTGCTAACGAATTTAACAAAATTTTAGCCTTATCCCTAAGTGAAAAAGGTAAAAGTCTAAGTCTAACAACATCATTTGAAACTCTGTCATATTTAAAGGTAGCACACAGTTCTAAAAAACTAGTGAGGTGTAAATTAGGATCTTCATTTGGTGTACCTCCAAATTGGTTATTTTGTACCACTTGGATAATAGCAAGTTTAAGCTTCAATAGGATCTTCATTTGGTGTACCTCCAAATTGATTGTTCTGTACCATTTGAATAATAGCAGGTTTAAGCTCAAATGAATTAGCAGCTACATCTGATTTTGGATAGATAAGTGAATTTCATCTGTTGTAGGATTTGCATAATCTTGTAGGGGTCTACGTTGGTGTTCATTTTCTATTCCTTGATTGTTTACGTTGTTTTCCACTGTGTCAGAATTTCTAGGTTCTCTTCTCAGTCTTCTAATTTTTCTAATTATGCGTTCTAATTCTGAATTATAGGGCATAAGATTTCTGGTCCAAATTTAAGCATACAATTGAAATCAGTACATAGAAAAATTGTTAACTAAATATGAAAATAAGTTAAAATTCCAGTAAAAATTTTCTAATAGTCCTAATTTGTATGTTACTCTAATTATGATTCATGTTTACTCCCTAGCAACAGTGCCAAAAACTTGACAGTGACTTTATATATGCTTAAAAATACAAGTATTTAATACTGCTGCTAAAAGATTTAATTCCTCAGTAACGACACCAAAAACTTAACAACAATTATAGATTTGATAAAGATGTATATATATAAAAATATATATAATAATCAATAATGGTAAAGTCACACTTATCAACGCATGTATACGTATGAGTCAAGTAATATAGGGCTCTAATGGAGTCCTACATATCGATCCCAAGAGTGAGTAATATTAGAAGCTACTAACTAAGATTTTAGAAAATTAATACTTAATCACAATAATATACTTCAAATTTCTGTCACTAATAGGCAATTGAAATAAATATGTAATTTTAATAACTCTTAAATAATTAATTATCCTAATAAACTTTTTAATGTGATATTCAATTTATAAGAAAACATCTTTCTCCTTGTCAAGAAATTATTATGAATTGAAAAAGTGAATAAGTTCAAATTGTATTGTATCAAATAGGAGCATACATATTATTTACCCTTTGGTCCAGGCATAAAGAACATTGACTAAACCTACGCTTGTTTATTGAATCTGCGGCTAGGCTGGGAGGATACCGGCTCTCACGTCGGAGCTCCCATGTTCCCCTTGCCTGAGGCTTAACATCTACACTTCATCTCCCAAATGATAGGACCGAATTGGGGATTTTAGTCTGCCACTCTAAAATCTCCAATTCTACGCGTGATAATTTTATTTCCCTATTCATTTGCACCCAACTTCCAAGGGCTTTGACCTCCTTGAATCTTGGATGTAATTGATACAACTCATTGATTTTTCTTAGATTCATTCTTAATTCCCTCAAGCTCATTCAATTGCAATAATCTTTTCTCACCAGCTTCTTTTAAATTAAAATTGAATTCTCTTATCGTCCAATAAGTTTTATGCTCCAATTCAACTGGCAAGGGACAAGTCTTTTAAAAAATTAATTAATAAGTGGACAATCCTATAGGTTGTCCTATATGCCCATAATGTAGTATTTAATTTAGTAGACCATTCCATTTTACTAGGATTAACACTCAGTTCCAAAATTCTCTTAATTTCATGATTAGATACTTTATTTAAATCACTATTTTTGAGATGTTAAGCAATTATAATTTTATGCATTATATTATATTTTTCCACCAATCTTGCAACTATTGCAGTTCTAAAATGAGATCCTACATTAGTAATGATTACTTTCGGCATTTCATATCTTATAAAAATATTTTTAATTACAAATTTTTAAACACTCTGAGCATCACATCAAGGTAAAGTGATTGCTTCAATCTATTTTGAAATGTAATCCACTACAATCAATATGTATATATTTCTGAATAAGGATATAAATGGTCCCATAAAATCTAATGCCCATGCTTCAAAATTTCAATTTCTGAAATAAAATTTGGAGGCATTTCATTTCTTCTTGAAATATAACCTACTCTCACACACTAATCACATGTTTTGATATATATATATATATTAACGTCTCTAAATAGAGTAGGCTAATAAAATCCAGATTGTAAAATTTTATGAATAGTTCTATTATTCCTAAAATGTCCTCCAAATTTAGAATCATGACAATTTTTAATAATTTCATAAAATTCTATACAAGGCACCATAGTCTCATCATTAAATCTTTACATTGCTTAAATAAATCAGGATCATCTCAAAAATAAGATTTTTAATCATGAATGAATTTCTTTTATTGTTGTTTTGTTAATCCATATGGTAAAATATCACTAATAATATAATTTACAATATCAGCATACCAAAGTATTTACCATTCATAAAGTCATTCATCAGGAAATGTTTCATTAATTTCTTTTTCCATATCCAGTATCTCTTCTTATTCTAGCCTCAATAGACGATCAATAATTTGATTATCAATCCCTTTCTTATCTACTACTACAAAATCAAACTCTTGCATCAGAAGTACCCATCTAATTAATATTGGTTTCACATCCATATTATGCATCAAATATTTAATAACCAAATGGTAAGTATGTACAACACATTTAGCTCCAAGTAGATACGATCAAAACTTATCAAAACCATACATAATCGCTAATAACTCTCTTTCAATGGTGGTGTAATTAATTTGAGTCTTACTAGCATAATATACAACTTTAAAAATCTTATCATATCTCTGCCCAAAAACAACTCCAATTGAATAATGACTAGCATCACACATTACTTCAAAAGATTTCTCCCAATCAGGTGAAACAATTATAGGAGTAGTAATCATTTTTTTTTCTTTAAAGTTTTAAAGGCTTTATGACAATCTTGATTAAAGTCAAATTTTGTATCTTTCTCTAGAAGTTTGCATTAAGGTTTAGTAACTTTTGAAAAATATTTAATATTTCTCCTGTAAAATCTAGCATGCCATAAAAAGCTTTTAAATCCTCTTACTGTGGTAGGTGGAGGTAGGTTTGATATAACATGTATTTTTGTAGGATCTACTTCCATGTCATTTTCTGAAAATTTATGTCCAAGCACAATTCCTCCTAAAACCATAAATTGACATTTTTTCCTGTTTAATACAAGATTAGTCTTTTCATAAAGTTCTAGAACTTTTTCTAAATGATTTAGACATATTTCAAAGGAAGTTCCAAATACGAAAAAATCACCCATAATGACTTCAATCCATTTTTCAATCAAATCTCTGAAATTTGACATCATACAACTTTGAAATATTGCAGGTGCCTTACATAATCCAAAGGGCATTTGTCGAAAAGAAAAGTTCCATAAGGGCTAATAAATGTTGTTTTCTCCTGATCCTCTAGAAAATACTGCAATAAGTATTTGATGATATGTGATATATCCATCTAGAAAATAAAAATATTTATGCCTAGCTAATCTAACCAACATCTGGTCCAAAAATGGATGAAAGAAAATGATCCTTCATGGTGGCAGAATTTAATTTTCTATAATCCATGTAGATTTGTCAACTAGTGACTTGTCTTATTGATATCTATTTATTATGCTCATTTATCACTATCGTCACACCACCTTTCTTTGAAACACAGTGAATTGGACTAATCTAAGCTCTGAAATGGGATATATTATTCCAACATCTAACCATTTTAAAATTTCCTTCTTTACTACTTCATTCATCATAAGATTTAATCTCATTTGAGGGTTAGCTATTGATTCATGTTGATCTTCTAAAAAGATTCTATGCATACAAATTGAAGGACTTATTCCTTTAATATCAACTAATGTCCACCCAAAGGCTTTCTTATATCTTTCCAAAATTTCCAACAACTGTTGTTCTTGGATATCAGTTAATTCTGAGGATACTATAATAGGTAATGTAGATAAATCTCCTAAAAATGCATACTTCAAATGTATAGGAAGTGTTTTTAGTTCTAGTTCAGGGGGTTTCTCAATAGATGAAATCAAATTCTTATTACTTTCTGAAGGATCTAACATTTTAAATCTTTTTTGAACATAATCCATATCCTCTTTACTCTATTCCATACATTCACCTTGAGTTCTATCCTTATCTTGATATTTCATATATTCCTTTTTAAGTTCACTTTCAAAAGTTTTCTTGAAATATTCACGACTTAAATATTTATTAATATTCATTCTGAAGCATTCAATCTCTTGCTCTTTTTTAGGGTATCTCATTGATTTTACAATATTAAAGGTAACCTCTTGATCACTCACTCTCATAGTTAATTATCCTTTATGCACATCTATCAAGCAGTGCTAGGAATGGTCTTCCTAAAATGATAGGAATTTCTTTATCTTCCTTCATTGCTAATACAATAATGTCCATAAGAAAGATAAACTTATTGACTTTTACCAAAACATCTTCTATAAAACATTTAGGATAGGTAATTGAACGATCATCTAACTACAGAGTTACAATATTAGGTTAAATAACTCCTAAGCCCAACCTTCTGAAAGTTGATAATGGCATAAGATTAGTACTAGCTCCTAAATCACATAAAGCTTTTCCATAAAATTGTTCGCAAATAGCACAAGGAATTGTAAAACTTCTAGGATCTTTATGTTTTTAGGAATTTTTTTTATGAATTAATGCGCTACACTCTTTGTTGAGTGCAATATTCTCATTATCTACAAACTTCATTTTATTATTAAGTATATCGTTTATGAACTTAACGTAGCTTGACATTTGTTAGAAAGCCTCAACAAATGGAATGTTTATCATTAATTTCCTCAAAATTTCCAAAAATTTTAAAAATTGATTATTTTTATGTTTTGCTTCAATCTTTGAGGAAATGGAGATTGTGGTATTTCTACAGTGATTTCATTGGCTTAATAAGATTTTCTGCTTCAAAATGAAAATCTTCACCAAAATTTTCATTTTTCACCTCATCTTTTTCTACTTTAACAACTTGTTTAACTCTGTTTTCTATTTCTTTTCCACTTCTTAGTTGAATAGCTTTAATTTTCTCTTTATTCTAGTCTTTAGGATTTACTTCGACATTATTGGGTAGTGTTCCTGGAGGTCTATTGTTAAGTACAGTAGCAATACAACCCAATTGATTTTCCATAATTCTAATAGCAGCTCCTTGACTTTGTAATTGACTACCCATCTGCAATATCAATTCTTCGATTGATAAATTTTTCTCCTTACTTTGCAAATTATTAAAACATTGTTAACTTTTTCTCATTACTCTATAAATTATTAAAACATGTGGGTAACAAGGTTTATAAGCTTGGTTCCCTTGATTGTTGGAATTTCTTAATGTGTTTGCAGGTTGTTTCCCCATTGCAGATTTGCAGCATTAGAATTATTGTTACTCCAACTAAAGTTTGGATGATTCTTCCAACCAGGATTATAATAATTGACATTAAGATTATTAGAATGATTATTTATTGCATTAAAAGTCTCATAAGAAGATTAAGATTCTATCATTTGTCCCAATGAATTTTCCTAAAGAACAGATGTTATCTGAGAATAATTCATTCAATATTGGTATATCATTTTTGATATAGCAGCTATTTGGGAAGCTAAAATAGATATAACATTAGAATCACATATACTAGCTACTCTTTTTGTATTTACCCTTTCAGAGGGCCATTGAAAATTATTAGTAGCCATCCTTTCAAATAATGAATATGCTTCATAGAATGGTTTTGACATTAATGATCCACCAGCAGCAGTGTCAATTATCAATCTAAGAGATCCAACCAAACCATTATAAAAAGTTTGAATTATTAACCAATCTCGCAATGCAGATGTGGACGCTTTCTAAGAAGATCTATAAATCTTTCCCAAACTTCATAAATTGATTCCCCTTTAAACTGACAAAAGGATGTGATATCATTTCTAAGATTAGCATGTTTTTAAGGCAGGAAAGATTTAGATCAGAATTTTTGGGATAAATCTCCCCATGTTCTGATAGATCCAGATTCTAATGAGTTTAAACACATCTTAGCTTTATCTCTTATTGAAAAAGGAAAAAGTCTAAGCCTGAGAACACCATTTAACACTCCATCATATTAAAATTTAGCACACAATTCTAACAAACTAGCAAGGTGTAAATTAGTATCTTCAGTAGGTGTTCCTCCAAACTAATTCTTATGTACCATTTGGATAACAACAAGTTTAAGTTCAAATGGATTGATAGCTATAATAAGGTTTTGGATACTCAAATGAATTTCATCTGTTGTAAGATTTGCATAATCTCTTAAAGGTCACAAATAACGTTCATTTTCATTTCCAACATTGTTTAAATTGCTAGCCATTTTGTTAAATTAATCATTTTGTTTTTATTGTTTATGAATTTTTCTAATAGTTCATACTAACTCAGAATCATAAGGCACTAAAGTTTCAGATCTTACACTACGCATAAACAAAATAAAGCAAGTAATTAGAAAAAAGCAAGTAATTAAAAAAAGCAAGTAATTAAAAAAAAGCAAACACACTAAAATAAGAAAATGTTCAAATTAAATTACAAACAATCTTTTTTTATATTTTTAAAAGAAAATAAAATAAAATTCTAATATTTTCTGTTGCTTCCCCGGTAACAGCGTCAAAAACCTGACATGAGATTTGTATATATGCAAATATTTAAGAAGTTGACACCACTAAACGACGCCAAAAACTTGATGCAGGCAGATATTTAATAAATATGCAATATAATCTTAACAAAATTTTTTTACAAAAATAAATTATCTTTTAAAACTCTTTTTAAAATTGACAAATCTCTTTTAATATCAACTCAAGTATACGTATCGTTTAAGTAATAAAGGGCTCTAATAGAGTCGTAGATATCGATCCCACATGGAAGTTGGAAAATCCCTAAGTAAATTATAAAACTTATTTTATTGTTGTGAAGGAAAGTTCAAATTTATAAAGTATCCTTCCCCTTACAACGAATATATGGATTGTAAAGAAATTGAAATCATTTGAAAATATATTAGAAATTATTTTGTGCAAAATAAGAGCAATCATATTCCTTACTCTTTTACGAGTGCTATAAAGAACATTGACTAATCCAGAGTTTGGTCCCTAATTTCATGGTTAGGTTGGGAGGGTACCAGCTGCCACTCCAGAGCTCCCACTACTCTCTCCCCTCAGGGCTAACAATCTTACATTAGTTTCTAATCGACCAAACCAAATTGAAGGATTTAATATGTCACCTTAAAATCTCCAAATGTGTATCAACAAAGTATATTTCCCTATCTATTTGCACCCAATCCCATAAATGACACACTGTCACATGAAATCAAATATGATTCTCCCCACATTGTAGAAATCATATCTCATTTAAAAACATATGTCTCTTCACAAGTTTTAACATTTCGATTGGCTAAATCGAAAAGTAAATGAAGATCAGAGTTCAAACCATCACAAATTATTATCATTTAAAATAGTAGAAAAAAAAACCTATTCTTCGCAGAATCATATCTAAAATTTAGGGAGAAGGATAAAGAAGACTATTCAGAATTCATGAGAAGGATACGACAAAACACAAATTTCATGTATAAAAATAAATTTACAAAACAAAAGAAATAAAAATACAACTTATCTCACAATCCTTTGGATACAAAACAAATAGAACAATTTTGGGCTGCTTCCTTTGGAAAAGATTTCAAAATTTCCTCCAAAATTTCCTGCAAAAGTCAACTCTTTTGAATTCAAAAGATGTGTCATTTGATCCAAGACTCATATCCCTTTATAAAAAAACCTTCCAAAGTGTTTAAATGCATTGAATTACTTCAAGGGGTGTGTAAAACAAGTGTCCTTTTAAAATTTATACAAAAATGCTTCTCAAACCTCCTTAATTTGAAAAAGTCATCCCTCACGTATCATGCGTCAATCTGGAGAATCTTGCGCTAGCTCTCGAGATTGTGGCGCAGCATGTGCCAATCTGGCACATGATGCACCAGAATCCAAAATTGGCTCTTTTTGCTCCAAATTTTGTTATATTTGATATTTTTTTTCCAAATGCCTAAAAATGATATACCTGAACAAAAACACAAAATTACCATTCTTTAAAGTATAATATCACAAAAATAAGCGTAAAATTTGTACTTAAAACAATATATTATTTTGGTGTTTCAAAATGCTAATTGAAATGCAGTTGAAAGACAAAGTTAACTAAACTAAATGCTAAGGTTTCAAAAGTAAATTTACAAAAATTAAACTAAATTTTTGTGACACAAAGTTCAAATTTTAGAGAGCATCCTTCCCCTTTACAATCAGTATATAGACTGTGAAGAAATTAAAATCATTTGAAAAAATATATATAAAAAATGTTTTGTGTCAAATAGAAGCAATCCTGTTCTTTACTCTCTTCTAAGTGCATAAATAACATTGAATAATCCAGACTTTGGTACTTAATTTCGTGGTTAGGTTGGGAGGAAACCGGCTGCCACTCTAGTGCTCCCACTACTCTCTCACCTGAGGGCTAACATTCTCGCATCAGTTCCCGATCAATTGGATCAATTTAGAGATTTTAATCTTTCAGCTTAAAATCTCCAATTTTGCATCCAATAAAATATATTTCCCTATTTATTTGCACTCAACCCCATGGATGAAAGACTCTCCCATGAAATCAAATGTGCTTCTCCCCATGTTGTAAAAATCATAGCCCTTTCGGAATATATATTTCTCAACACATTTTAACATTTCAATTGGCCAGATCAAAAAGTAAATGAAAATCAAAATTCAAACCATCACAAATTATTGACATTTAAAAATATATAAAGCAAATATAGTTCTTCACACAACCATATCTCAAATTAGGGAGAAGGATAAAGAAGAATACTCAAAATTCATGAGAAGGATACATATCTCACAATAAAAACACAATAAAGCTGTGAATTCTTTGTATATTAAAATAAGTTTACAAAACAAATAAAATAAAAGACACAACTTATCTCACAATCTTTCCCAAGAAAATCCTTAGAAGTTCTCTTGAAGTCCTTCTCTCTTTACAAGCACTCTCAATTCTCTCTAAGAAATGTAATGAAGAAGAAATCTCTCACCTTCCCTCTCCTCTTACAATCCTTGAAGAAAATCTCCAAACCCTTGAATTTGTCTCTCTCTATCTCTTCTTCCCCCCCTTACATGGCACACCAAAACCTCTTCAAGCCATAGAATTCCCTCTCTTTTATTAAATGTTGCCTCTCTCCATAAAGAATTCAAAATTCCCTTCAAAATTTTGTCCAAAAGTCAACTCTTATGAATTCAAAAGACATGTACATTAATCCAAGAGACATATCCCTTCATAAAATAACTTTCCAAAGTGTCTAGATACATTGAATAATTCCAAAGGGTGATTAGAACAAGTGTTCTTTTTAAAATTTGCACAAAATACGTCTTAAATTGCCTTAATCCCAAAAAAGTCGTGTCTGGCACATCTTTCACCAGCTCTTGTCGGTTATTTTTCTTTCAAAAATAAGATTTTAAAATTTAAATTTGGAATTTAATATATATACAATATAATTTTAATTTTGTAAAAATGGTATCTTTTTATATTTTAAAAAAATGATATATCATCTTAAAGGATGGACATATCACTTTTTGGTAGGCTTAACTATCTAAACTTAAAAGTTTATAACTCTATTTTGGTCTGTGAAATTTATAGCTGACAAATTCCCCTATATAGTATACAGATTTTATATGGTTTAGATTAATCTGGGTTCTTAAATTCCTTATAGGAGCAAGCTCCTATAGTTAATTACATCTTAGACAACTGAAGTCACCTAAGAAAACTCCCGATAATGATCAGAGGTTTCATCTTCAAGAATCCAACGTTCTAGTTTACACGATTGTTAATAGGAAAAGTGAAATGGGATAGGTTCAAATAGGAACAATTATTTTCAGAATCCAAAGGAACAAAAAGTAGGAGATGATGGAGATACTGATGAAGAATCAATGACATCTCAAATTAATCTATGGTTTGGCTTTACATCTTTGAAAGAGAAATTATGTGATATTTCAATCTTGCGAGTTATTTAGATATTCAAGACCTATATTTGTATATCATATGCAAATAACCCGAGAAAATGTAAGGATTTATGTCGTACCGAACGACCACCTCATAATCTTAAAAAGTTTAGGACCTATTTCATACGATATAAAATCGTAAAAAGTCCTAAAAGATAATGTTAGGGTTTACATCATGACAAATAAACAACCTCGACGTCCTATAGGTATGTTATTTAAATCTATCGAGATTTTGCATAAGGTCATCCTTCCGTCTTTGGTAGTTGTCCCAACAGCTGTCCGAAGATGAATCGTCAACCAACCACGTCGTTGTCTCGTTCCAAGAAAAGGAGAGAGAGAAGAGAGAATAATAAAAAAAACCATGCATTGAACGGCCTATCCTAGGGGATTGCACAAACATACTAGAAATGTATCAGCTAAAGCGTGAATACTGGTAAATGTATATGGTACAACAAAGAGCAAATGAAGAGACTATGATGTAAGATGCGGTAAGAAAATGCATGGGACATGTAACGAAGTACAATATGGTATATAAAAAGAAGTATACAGGAAATAAAATACGACAATTAAATTAATAAAAGCATACCTAATCAACTTTTGTTAAAGCTTCAAAACATATTGCAATTGTATGATATAAATAGGTCAAGTAAACATTTGCAGATCATAAAAGAAAAAGGTAAATAATGAGCATATGAAAGTCTCAAGATGGGATATTAGACTTCAATTTGGGGATAGGCTTAGAGCAGACCACTTTTTCTTTTTATCTCAATCCCACAAGCAACTGATATATCGAGGTCAACCTATCAACATCAACTAGAGGCCACCAACGAATCACCCCTATAATCTGACAGTCTTAGACCCTATCATTTAGTGAATATGAGAATAGAGTAGTACCTAAACCCCTCAAAGTGTGGTGCACCTATATGTAAAATATAGTATCTGAACTCATTGAAGTATGGTGTATATATATGTGAAATGTAGTATCTGTCGTGCAGGACGTAGTGCGTGAATTATATAGTGTGTATGAGTGTAGTACATATTTCTTGTGCAAGTGTAATATCTGTGTAAAACCCATAGTATCTTTACATCATATGTAATATCTGTCGTGCAGAGTGTAGTGTGTGGATATAGTGTCTGCAGTATAAAAAAAAGGTGATATGGTAATACTTAGATCCATCAAATAAAGATATATGGTGTATCTGTATATGGTGTGCAAGATGTACTGTCGGCGTTATTTCGGGTTGATTTGTGTGGTTGCCCGTAAGAAGCTGTCGGTCGCTGGAATCAAAATCCCGTCGCACACTTCGGAAGGACATTGAAGTATGAAATCAAACTGACCCCATATTTTTCATTGTTTAAAATGAAAGAGCACTGTACCTCAAATCTTATATCTATCCTAAAGGATAAACACAAGAATTGAGAATGAGGCTCGATCAAATAAATTAAGGAAAGTATGACGTTCGTTTGGTCTGCGAAACCTTTGTATTTGCCGACAAGTTCCCCTATTTAATATAAAGGATTAAATAGGGTTTATATTAAGCTGAGTTTGGACATGCTTCCTATAACGGCAAGCCCCTATAGTTAATTACATCTTAAATGACCAAAGTCACTTAAGAAGACTCTCGATAAAAATCAAGAAA